>JARKHS020026457.1:220000-226156 GCA_030143305.2 Amblyomma americanum | reverse complement strand
GTGGGATCTAGCTTTAGGGCCTAAAGATATTGCGAGGATACGGTGGCCGCAGCTGGCAAAGGACAGGGTTAATTGGAGAGACATGGGAGAGACCTTTGCCCTGCAGTGGGCGCAGTCAGGCTGATGATGATGATGATGATGATGGATGGAGGAGGAGGAGAAGCGTCGGGAAAAGTGGGCAGAGCTTCGCGAAAGAAACGTCGACTTCTTCCACCGCGCGCCCTCCGTCCTGCAGGCTTTGTCGTAGCTTTTTTTATTACTTACTTGGTCTATAAACACAATACCCGACAGGGAGGCATTGTGTGTCGCTTTCACGAGTAAAGAGGCCTATTGTGCGCTCCTAACCAGCGCTCCTAATCAGAGCACGTGTCGAGGATTTGTGTGGAATGCGAAATAACAATGTTGTCGTTTCTTTTCGCAACTTGAAAGCGTATCGCGGAGGAATGTTAATATTTTAACAGGCCCATACCCCGCGCACAGAGGATAGGTGGGGTAAGTGGCGAAGAGTCTGAAGAAACGATCGCTAGAGGGGGATACGTCCGGGGGCGAACCTTGATTTGAAGCATGCATTGAATCGACACACCAGAGCTCTCTCCTCTCTGGCTTTTTGATGAGGTCTTTCGCACCTTTAGGGCATAAATTTGCTGCGGGAATTCAACCATTGTTCGCACTTCAACCGGTCGTTGTTTTTCATGAAGGCGGAATATTAACGGCGTGCTAAATAACAATGCAGTATTAACATGATTCAGATTGCAGACAGGTGGAGAGTATACATCGCAAGTAGAAAGGCGGTGCGCACTGATGTCCATGTTCGTTGCAATTAGTAACGACTAGAAAGTTCCCGCCAAACTCGCAAGACCCCCCTCTCAACTGTCTCGTTCTGAATAACCGCGATCTCTCGTTCTCTCTCACCTGTCGCTCGCTGGCGCAGCCTGGTAAAGGATTAAGCTTGGGAAGAGTGCGGGAACGAGTAGAAACAAGAGTCGGGTCAGTGCGGGTTAAAGACTGCCAGTTCGCTAACAACTGCTTTCATCGCCCACAGCGGGCATACACTGGCGGCCTACAACGCACGCAAAGAAGGGCAAGTACCTCATTATATTTACGCATGGCCGGCAAGCCTTTGTAAGCGCCGAGTCGCGCGCACCAGTTCGAGCTTCCAGAAGTTAGTGACTCGGTAAACAGAATGTTTTTCGTTGCATTCAGATTTTTTTTCTTCTGTGTCTCACTGCAAACAATTATGGTGATTTTGAAACTGCGAAGAAAAAGCGTAATTGCGTGGCACGGATTTGAGACGTCTTGTGTACTGGCAGCTCTTTCCTTTCAGTGGTGTACTCTCTATGTAAAGCGTTATTTGTATACAGGCAATGTGAACACATTACATACTACAATTTAATGTTTGGCATCAATATGTCACATTAGGCTTGGAACCAAGAGTTTCTTAAAGAACCCCCTATGAAGAAGTTTATGAGACCAGCTGCAGTTTAAGATGCAGGCATTGTTTACCACATTAATCATGAACTTAATAAGTAGATAAGAGAGGAGCTATTTTATCGTAATACATGAAAATTACTCTTTTTGTGTGACATTCACAAGAGTTACATTGAAACTATGGCCTCGCTGGGCTTCCCGGCTTGCTTCAAAAGGCCAGAGAAGAATAGCGCAGAGCATACAACTGCGTAAGACAAACAAACGTGCACAACGTCCTTTAATAAAAGTTTAGATCCTTCAAACCTCAAGTGCACGTACGCTCATGTCTGTTTTGACATCACGCTGAAGAGATACTTGGCGAAAAACACAGTTCTAGTCCCATTTGCATGTGAAAAGAAACGCGCGCGCGAAGGTCGCACTTCTGTCTATCCGGAAAGCGGGAATTCTGAAAAGGTTGTGCGTCGCTCTTTTTTCTCCCTTCTCTCAGTTTGTGCGGTGTTCCGGAATCTCGGAGCGAAAACATTTGCGCCCCACCATTCCATCAATAGGCGCAGAATTCTCGCACGTCTGCGCTCGCTGATTGCATCGTGTTTGGGCGCAAGCGGGAACTCACGGCGGTCTTCAATCATCCCTCGCCTCAGGGGGGCTGTAAAGGAGTGCAGACTTCTGTTACTGAGTCTATTCGCCTCACTGGAGAAGAGGTGGAAAACTGTGAGCTCTCAGTAGACACGTTTCACATTTGTGAGCGTTTTGCGGCCGCGTAAATACTAATACGCGCACTTCAATATGTTCCTGCGCAGCGGAAAGTTGGGACGGGTTTGAGGAATCCATGCGCGAAAGTCTTGTTCAGAGAACCGATTTCTCCGTTATAACGAGGTCTTGCCCAAGAAGCACGTGCCGGCTATGCCTTATAGCATCTTTTTCCTTTTTAGGCAGTCTTTCTTTGTTTCCTGGCGCCTTTTTTTTGCAAAACTAAATCGGGCACACTGTAAATGGGGCCGAGCGTTGTCTTCGAGAGGAAGTATAGCGCTCAAAAATGTTTTTTTTTCACTTCACTGACGTTTTTGTATACGTTGCCTGTCAGTTTCACGCCAGCTCAGTCTTTTAGGCGTTTTTAATTCTTACATAAAAAAACATGGTTGCGCCAGCTCAATATTGGGCTGTCGCAGACATCTCGCAGACATCTCGCAGATATAGGCAGATTGAAGCAAGAGTGTTTAGCACAGTTTTTGTGGCTTTGTATGCCGGGGTGTAGCGTATTTCTTGCAGTCTCTTTATTTCAGATTTATTTCAGTGAAGATCAAAGTCTTCTCAGAACGCCAGCCTCGGCGATCATTTTAGAGCCTTGTGGTGGTTATCTCTAGCGTCCTGTCGTCTAGCAGTACCTCATATCGGAGAGGTGGTGGTAAATTTCAGACATGCTCTACCGATGACAGGTTTGAGTGAGACCGAATGGCACAGTGGATTTCGCAGTTTGATATGTATCTCTTAGAGCTCTACATAGGCTCTTGAAGTAACCGATAGCGGATCCGCAATAAACAGGTGGCCTTTCAGACACCGCGTAAGTTTGAAATATCAGGCTTCTAAAATTTTTCCTGCTATGTGGGTCTGCATTTTCACCCATTTGGGCTTGCTTTGCACGCGATCACGGGACAGCGTTTGCGTCGGGTTCCGAAAGAAAATATTACGCATACGTTGCCATGAAATCCTGGGCAGAAATAACAAAAGATAGTCCACATAGAGTAGAGGAGGTAGCGGAGAAGACAGGCCACATGAAGAAGATAGGCCACATGGCACCACCTGACGATGCACTTCTGATGTCGACAGCCGGCGCCGGTCTCGACACCAGGAGTGCATTGTCAGGTGGCGCCCGCATGGACTGTGGAACGGTTTGGAAGGGGGGGGGGGGGGCAGTCAGTTTCTTTTGTTCTCGATAGTACGTGCATTCATGTTCTCCAAGCGAATATTTACGAAAAAGTTGTAGTTATCGAAACGGAAGCAGCGGTTTAAGGCTTAAGAAGTGCATGTTTTGCTTCACCTGAATCCTTATTTAATATTTACTTTCGTGTAGAGGACCAAACTATGACACCATGACTTAAGAACAGCCATGCTAACTTCTTATACTCGCATCCCTTTTTGCTGATATATGCCCAAGATTTAAAGGCTAAAGAAGTTGAAGCTAGACACTTGTGTGATCCTCCGAGAAAACCAAATAATCATGGGATTAGGCCACGGCACCACCAGTTTTCGGGGAAGCGTCTTGCCTTAAATGAACACGAGTAAATTTTAATACAAGCAGGACTTTATAGAAGGAAGAAAATTGCGAAATATGGTTGTCAGAAGTTTTGACTTTTGCATTCGCAGTTCTGCTGCCCTGAACACACACAGAAAAGAAAGGCCCGAAAATTAAAAATACGACTAAGTGTTCAACTAAGAAGGATGACCTATATAAGCTCACTACCTAATTTACTGCAAGGATTCGACTCATCACAGTCTACTTGCAAGTTTGGCTAGTGGTGACGACACCTGCAGTTAAATTCTTGGTCTTTTCAGTACTTTAAAGTCTCCGTTCTCCGTGAAAGTCGTGTCTTTTTTGTTAGAATTCAGTGATTATTAACACAGGCCAACTCCAATCTCCCGCAGCGTCCCCTTAACGTCCACTTGCATTGCAATACTCGGGCGTATTTTTGTCTGGCCGGAAATAAAAACTGCGAACTTGTACTCAGCTTCCGAACTCCTCAGTCAGTTTGGAAAACTGATCTCACTTCAACTGCTCAAGGCTGTGCTGGTTTGGAGCGCTGAATCCACATTGCGCCGCTGAAATTTCTATGAAAGATTTAGGCACACAATGGACGACTCACCATTCAAGCTTTATTATATATCTCCGCAATGACTGTTCCACCCTCGAGCATTCTTCCTCGAAGAGCAAATCATGGAGCTCTGAAAACTCCTTCAGAAATTTCAATAACTTCTAAACACTTCGCGTTCGCATATTTGCGTCCCGCTTATTGAACTTTGCCGTCTCCCGCAAACACACTGCTTCATGAAATCCGTAAGGCTACGGACTCTCGGTCTCGAAATGCGAGCGCTGAAACTTCAATGAGGGCACTTCGGTCTTGTTATGATCGGAAGGTGGTGTCACAGTGCCCGCGCTTCAAATATTGCAATGCCAATCTTTCAGAGAACCATGTTTCAGGGAAAATGGCAGCGACTGTTTTATTTAAATGTTCTTTGAAGAAGCCCGAAGAGAGCAGCATCCCACGGGAGCCGCCTTTTTATAAGCTGACATCGAAGGACTCTCACGGATCGGGCTCAACAAAGATATTGCGCAGCGCTATTGTTAGCTATGCTTGCGGCTTGAGGATTACGAGTAAAGAAAGGAAAATATTAACCTTCAATTGTGTAGCTGCAAAGCCTTAACTGTATTTTTCATGTTTTCCTCTTCCTTTATTCATGAAGCTGGATGGGGGTGGTTTGCCTTGCTTCAGCAGGATGAAAGGCAACAGGCGTGAAAAGGACGAACAGCATTTTGTGTGCTAACAATCGAAGGTATTTAGGCAAAATGGTCCGATATTTTTTACTTGAGAAGTGGCAAATGGCGCATTAATGCCAAAAAATAAAAATAATACTGCGATGATGGATTCGCCAATGAAAAAACTAAAGAAAAGGATGTCCGTTAAGAGCGCATTGCAGGTGCACTTAAATAAGAAATGAACATAGAAAAACGTTCTGATCTTTCTTCGGTGATTTCGAAGCGATATATCTATGATCTGCCAAAATTGATCCAGCAACATCGAAAACGAATGTCATGAAACACTCACGCGTAAGTTATAAATGAAATTGCAGACGGCTTAAATGGAGACCCAGAAACGTCTGCTTTTGAGGCTTTACAATGAATAAAATCGGACATTAAATCTTCAAAGATAACGTGTTAGTGGCAAAAGGCTTTCAGATTATTGCTCTCAAGGCCGATCGGCACTTTGTGAAAAGTCTTTCACGATTCCTTTGGAACGTTTCACGAAACTAGTAGCCCCTTATTATTTCAAGCAGCTTTTTAAGATCAATGTACGTCAGAGTTTGAAAAATTTATAACGCCTATAGAAGAGCCGTGAACATTTTAGATTCGCTGCAGTAAATTTGAGAGGCCTTTGCCCTGCAGTAAATCGTAGCCAGGCTGATGATGATGATGGTAATGATGAGAATATTTAAAGGCAAACAGCATACCGACGTGTCCTTTGTAGAATATTTTCATCGCTGACGAACTTGTTGTGGAAAAGATGCGCGAGAGAAGAAAGTTGCCAGCGTCATCATTCTGATTGCAGAGCGACTTTTCGCCACGTTTGTTTGTTTGTATTTTTTACACATACCGTGCAACCCAATCTCGCAGTGGAGAGGCTCCACTGCTTCATTGGATTGGCGCCATATTGGGAAGTGGGGCTTTGGATAAGAGCATGAGAGGAAATGAATTCTTTAATCTTGAGGGAAAGGTAACCATCAGGTGACTGTTGCTTTTACTTAACTTGCCGAATTTCTTTTTTGGCGTCTGGTGGAATTATTTTGTTTGGCGTGATGTATGAACATGGAATATAATTTTTTTATTGCCTCGGCGAAATGAGAGAAAGCTGCAAATTTTGTTTCTGACAGACAGCGGCCTTATGCCTAGGGCACCACAGAACTGAGATGACTGCACAAAAAAGACCTGATGCATCTGCGTGATAGGGCATGGAA
>JARKHS020026457.1:0-215000 GCA_030143305.2 Amblyomma americanum | reverse complement strand
GGTTGTGTGCCCATAGTGTCCTGATGAAGCAGTGCCGAGGAAGCCGGAAACAAGTTTGTGACAAAAAGACAAAAAGGATGATACATTATGCACATTACGACACAGTTTTCCGACAAAGGGAGGCAACACACGGGAAGATTGAAACAAGGGTTTAACTTGACGAGAAAAACCTTCAGGTTTCAGAGCTCAAGTAAAATTCAGGAAACGCCTACGCCTGTCAGTTTTTTACATCGCAAAATGTGACGTAAGCAACGGTTTATAATTTTTTTCCGCAGAATCCAGAAAAAAAAACACTGTTCCTGCGACAGCGTCATTTTTTTTTGCCCTTAGTTTTACGTTCTCGCAGTATTTTGCTTAAAACGTCCCAGGGCATGTTGACACTTTTATAGGCCTCATCCATTATTTCCTAGCAAAGCCGGAGATAACTTCTTTTTTCGATTTTAGAGCTCAGGTTGTAAAAAAATATACATAGACTCTTTTTGGACCCGCAGCAGCATTCAGTAGAGAAGCGGTGGCTCAAATTCTCCCGGGAAATATTCCACGTCACTAGTAGGCTTCGGCAGAATAAGTTGCTCCCGACATCCGCTTTGTTCGCCAATTTATCTTTTCTATGCGACACGTAAACACGGAGCTTCCATGCGCCAGCCGCAGATTTCAGCTCGCTCCACCTCGTTAACACTTGCGCCGCCAGGCAACCTCTATTTGCTGCTTGATGCGCAGTTCTTTATTTAGCCGTGCGCGCTGTGACCCGTCGAATTGTGCTTCCTGGTCGCGAAAGCCTGACGTGTTTGCGCCTTCTCGTGTCTACAGCCTCGACAAAAGTGAGTCGAATATTTCGCGGCTCTTCTCGGAACGCCCACACCTTTCCAGTACCCCCTCTCCCATTTTTGAAGAACGGCAGCTGTTGCTCGTGGCATCCGTATACAACCTGGAGCTGGAACCGAAAGACTAGCTGGCTGTGTCCGGGCTATTGGTCGGCCCGCTCGCTGCCTTGCCCACGTGTGCAGGTTTCTTTTTTTTCCGTTCTTTTCCGTTCCTGCTGACCCAGCGTTCGACCAATGGCTTTTCGTTTGACTGGAAGGAACGTAATATCGACTGCCCCGAAGAAAGTTCGGCTGCAGAATCCTGTTTTTGCTTCTTCTCGAACGTTCCTTGTGACTGCTCATTCAAAAGGGGCCGATCGAGTAGGAAATTCTCAGATGCACCGAAATCGCATCGACTCAGCCTGAGAGCTGAAAGGAGAAAACAAGGACGGAGTGAGAGTGAAAGCTGGTAGGAGAGAGATGAAACGAGGGAGGAAGAGGTGAAGGAGGAGGAAACGGCGACCGAGACGGAGCAATGCAGGGGTGCCGTTTAGTCAAAGATGCTGACGTGCGCGCATTACTGAGCGCTTTCGGGCAGCCGAGTACTTGCTTTGTCGTGTCGCCAATACTACGGAATTCCTATACCCTGCAAGTGTGGTGAATGGTTGATTCCTTTTTCGGGGACGAAAACTGCACTCCGGTGTGATCTCTTCTATTTGTAGATGAGCGTAGCACAGAACGGCCCGTTTTAGTTTCGGCGATTCTTTCTGTAGGAAGAATGAAAGTGGAAAAAGAAGATGCGGCATACGCGGAAGCTGAAAGTACGGCTGGCCGGCCGCCAGCGTATTACTATTGCATTCTATTTCACAGCCATTCACGTTTCGGTTTTTTTTAAGGTTCTTTCGCTCGGTGTAATTCTCTTGCGGGCGGGGTATATGCAGTTTCTCGCCGAGTCAAACGCAGACAACAGATGGCGCGAAGACTAGAAGTCTAATACTTTTTCGTCGTAGTACCCCTCGTTTTAGATGCACGCCAGATCGTCGGAGACCCGCTGGAAAGCCATCTCCCGCAGAGCCCGGGAATTTTTATTTTTTTATTTGAATTGCTTCCTAATAGGCAGGGCTCGTAATTCCTAGAGGTCAGAACGGGCACAGAAGCGGCCTGAAGAAACTCCTAGAGATGTTATGCGAATAATTTCTTCTTGGACTACAAATGCGCTTTAGTGTTAAGTTGCTTTGAAAACAACCATTTCATACCAATAAAGCCTCTGGCTCGTAAGGAGAGCGGTGCTTTGAAGCAGTAGGAGCAATATTACAGCTAATTCAAAAAGCAAGAATTGTTTAGACAGGACTCGTACTAAAAATTTATGCGTGAGTAAAAAATGCTCATAAAGTAGCATTCTAATTAGCATACTCTGTGTGTGTTTCCATCTGGAGACAGCAACTAGTGATGACCGAGAAAAGTAAGGAAGAGGTGTTTCTGTACATTGTCTTCTCACTAAATTTTTTTTTGCCCAGAGTAGCCGGCTGAGCGTCGTATAATCCGTGGCACTAAAAGCATATACAGTGCTCCGTATACAGTACGCTAAACTTGAAGATCTCTGAGGTTGCACTGAATCGGGAACGGCTCTTCGTCCATGATTAGAATTAGCCGCCCGTGGACACAGCTGCGCTTTTCAATACCCCTCCTAGCGAAGCAGCAGTTTGCTGAGTTTAGCTTAGGGTACTCAGCGGACAAGCAACTCCCAACTTGTGGCCAAAGCAACCGAAGCGTTGTCCGACGCAGTGCCCATATGCATTCAGCAGCTGCGAAGTAAGCTCCCGCCGGCGTTAGACCGTGCCATTTTCCCCGTCTAGTGCAGTTACACTGGCGGAGATCTGTCGGGCGCATCTGCTCCGATGTTAAGTATCTGCGCTTTCCTTGGCGACAAGAGATGTTATGTTCGCAGAGTGTGCACCTCTTCAGCTATACTTCTGAGAGAAGCTCTTTCCAGAGTAGTACCGGATGCCTTGTGGGTGTCGGCGTGAACAACTGCAGGACATCCTGCTTCCGTCGAGAATGCGTGACATTAGGCTTCGTTTATATACAACACAGAACTTTCTTAATTTGCTGTAGCTGCGGCGAACATTCGAGAGCGTTGGGAAGGCCGCGAGTACTTCCTAGCCATGGTAGTGCGGGCAAAACTTTTCTGCGCGCCATCAGGTAGAGAATCAAATGCCCTCGTAAAACTTCTCCTAGCTTTCACATAGATCTCCGCTTTCTTATCTGTGATAGTAGCACTGTATTGAAAACGTAAATGAGGAAAACGTAATGAACATTGGTTGATTCTACATTTGTCTTCTTGAAATGTTGCGAAACAATGCGTGATTGATGAAATCCTTTTTTGATGCGTTTTTAATGGTGACAATAAATTAAGGCTCTCAGAGAATAGCCCTTTTAGATGAAAATTTTACTGTCATTACAGCGGCATTTAGACTTGAAACAAACCGGCAGAAGTAAGCGTTCAGTTAAGATTACCTGCACCTGCCTAATTCGTCGAACATTTACTCGTTCTACTCACTGCAAGCTTTGTGCAAGAATCTCAACGTGTCTCTTCTTTTTTTTCTTGTCCTATGACATTAATCCTGCAAGGTCTATTTTCAGTAGCACTATAAAGAAATACTTACTGGAAAAGTTTAGCACATTTAAGGGAGCGGGAATTTTACTGCTGGCGTTCACTCGCCTGTCAGCACTCGAGTGTGCGCTGAGAAGTGCGCGTTCATTAATGCTAATATTTCTCCATTTCCTTTCTTACCGTCCTTAGCACCGTAGCACCACATACGACAAGAACTCGCACTCTGGCGCTGCTCTTAAATAGAGTCGCTGTACTTCGATTGGTCTTGTCTTTTTTTCTTTGCAGGCGTATTAGGATGGCACGAAAATTTAGAAATTTCGCGTTTGAAGAATTGCAGAAAAACCTTTCGGTGGACATGCTTCTTTGAGTTTACTGCAGGTATTAGCGTTA
Organism: Amblyomma americanum; assembly: GCA_030143305.2. Classification (NCBI taxonomy): domain Eukaryota; kingdom Metazoa; phylum Arthropoda; class Arachnida; order Ixodida; family Ixodidae; genus Amblyomma; species Amblyomma americanum. The sequence continues at coordinate 211,193 of JARKHS020026457.1, read as the reverse complement.
TTTTGATTCATATGAATCGGACAAGCGTTGTTTTAAAAAAAGAACTGTTTACAAGCCATGGCGCATTACATGAACGGACCAAGAGAAAATGGCTTGCAACGCATCACTTGAGTAAGGGCATAAGAAAACTTTAACTATGCTTTTACGCTAATCGCCCAAAACACCTGAAGAGCAGTGCTGAGGGCGGTTACTTCCCGACCTGTAAGCCATGAAACGCCGTCTCCTGTCCTATAGAGTACAAATGAAAAAAGCCTGTCTTCCGCAGGCATCTCCGTTTTAGTTATGAGCAGCGAATTTCCCACCGCATTCTGCAAACAACTGGCTCGAGTTTTTGGGGCTAAATCAGTTTTGCCTCAACGCCGCAGACGTCATCGTAACCATGACGATAGAAAGCCTCAGACGCGGTTGCTTTCACAGCGGAGACGTCTGGCTGCGTCTTGCTTTAGAAACTTTGCTTGAGAGATGCCGGCAGCAGATTTAATATAGCAGCTAGCGAGAGCTTGCATGTGGTTCGCCGACTCAGACCTCGGTCGACACGCCACGTCTGGAAGGAAATCTGGTGAAAGGTCACGGGATGAACATCGAAAGAAGAACCCTGCTTGGCAGTCAGCACTTTTTTCGCCGAGCAGCATGCGTTACGTACTCCGTGTGAAGGTGAATGCGAGCAGCATTCTGCAGCATGGCGACAGCGCAGTACTGCATCTTTGCTATAATGCAGCCTCAAGAGCGCAGCTTAATAAAAAAATAACGGGTGTGTGTGGAGGATGGGGGATTTGTATAATCAATTCGACCCAGACTGTAATGAAGCAGCTGCTATCATAACTACCATAATTCCGCTGTCGTTAGGACATAACAAGGCAAACTATATTCAGTGATGGAGCTTCTCTTTACACTAACCAACTACGTAATGAATCTGCATTAGATTAGATCATTGCATGCTCCGGGTAGGAAGCGCTGCTACATTCTTGTTGGGCAAACTTGCAGCTGCCGCTCTTTATCGTTTCATGCACACACACGTGGACGCCTCACATGTGTAGCAAACGCAACTTGTCTGAAAAGAGGTTTTGAGTTGGAGCACACAAAAAAGTGAAGAGAAATATTCTTGCTCGCGATCGCAAATGTGGGGACATCAAAGAGGCTAAATACAAATACGTGTGCGCACGTGCGAAAACCTGTATAGTAGCTGTGTTTTACGCAAGTATAGATGTCTTTTTAAGGAATAAAATAATTAATATGGCTGTAAATTTTGCACATAAAGCATGTTAACAAATATGCTATCCAGAACCTATTTTTTTTCTATAGATGTCTTTTAGTTCGCCGAAGGCATTTTTTGGAGCGGGAATATCTAACTGGAGCCAGTTGCACCCTAAATAATTGAAAAATAGATGAAAGGAAATTTGCTTAAATTGCCACCGTCTGCCTACTTACGCAGTGTTCCTTTGCGAAAAAGAAATCTTGCTACCTGCATAATACAGCTACCACCTTAATCTATGCTTCATGAGGCTTCATACTCATGAGGCTTCATATTGGGACTAAAGCCAGCGGTCGTACATGTTTGTACGCTCTTATGATACACTCCACAACTCTGTTACAGTGAACTCTGCCCGCCTTGTTGGTTTGTGAACTTTATGGGCGCATATTTGAAGTTAACATCAGTACAGCAGACCGATTATCGGATTTTTGAAATAATGAGGCGCTCATATTTCCCGAAAATACATCCTTTTTAGTAGATACATGTTGTGCGACGCCATGCTTCTTTTAGTAGCGTCTTCATTCGCTTCAGCGTTGCTAGAAAATGCGTGTTCGCTGTAGCATAGCAGGAAAACCTAACTGCAAGGGAATACCCGGACAAATAAATATACCTGTGCTTAAGAATTCGCCTGCACAACACACTCAATAAGAAATAAAACAACTAGGGTCCTGATAACAAAATCATCACACTAATAGGGAAACAAAAGTAAACATGCCAATTAGCTTAAAAAAGTGTTGTAAAAAAACGTAAAGCATTAAGTTTTGCACAAACTTGCTGCCTTCGTCCAACGTATTAGGCCCACAAAGCCTCCTTTTGAGCAACACCGTGCAGCACACGCCGCAACCTTTAAAAACTATGGCTATTGAAAAGCTAGGATACGTGTTATTCCCGCTTTGTCGAAGTTTACAGCTTGATGGGATCGTTGAATTCTGCAAAACGCGGCTGCGAAGGCAAATCTTGTGGCCTGAGACCTTTCTACGGTGATTATAGATAGTATGTTATATTGTTTCTTTTCATGGTTCATAACTTTTCACTCCTTGCCACTGGTAGGCCTCGACTTTGACACCGCAGCCGAGGAAAGCCAATGTTCGCTATCGACTCTGACGTCGCAGACGCAGCAGCCAATCAGGCAGACGGGAAGGAATGAATCGGGGAAAACGGACGTGAAAAAATGCGGCACCAGATAAATTGAAGACCATAAAAATGTTACTATGCCAGTACTGGTAGCAAATAATTATTAGGGACATTTTGTTACTGCCGAAATCAATAGAGTTGCTTTGAAAACACTCATTAGGGCAGTGATGGTACATAAATATCTTAACTTATCCGAAGAAAACTTTTTAATGACCGCTAATTGTTCAGTCAGGAGCGTTCAGCCCACTTTGAAGCGCGCGAATTCCTTTCATTGCAGGGCAATTAATTACTCGTCGCTCAGAGCATGCCATCGGATCGTCGGCGTGCCTCACGCAAAAGAGACCCGGCACATGGCAGAATGCTCTAGAATGGCGCTCGAAATGAAAAGGAGAAAAGCGATACCTCTATTTTTCTCTATTTTGCGGAATGCGTTTTTCTCGGTTTTTCTTCCTCGAACACACCTTCCAACCATGATTTAGTTCGCCTCGAATCCCTATTTCAATAAGAAAATAAGAGGGGGGAAGCGAAACCCCGAGACTTCCAGTAGCTACGCCGCACACAGTCGGCATGCGAATGCTCAATCACTGCCACTGCGATTATTGGCCCAGGACGGCGGCCAGAGCCCACGCGTCTCATCTCAGTGTTGTTTATCCTGTCCGCTGAAGGCCTGCATTACTGTCCAAAACCCCACGTGCTCAAACTTCCCCACTCACTTCCAGCCATCCCCCATTCCTTTTCCAACCGGCTCACGCTGCCCCTGTTTGCGTAGCTAGAGTTTAGCCCCTAAAAGCGGATTGATATTTGACTCCGCTAGAAAAACCAACCGGAGCAGGTAAAACAAACAAGCCCAGGCTTGGGCAAATCATCTTGTCGTTACGGCCGGCTGTGTTTCGATCTCGACAGGCTCGGTACACCGCTTCGAGCAGCTGTGCGCGGCGCTGCCTCCCCCCCCCCCCCTTCCCCACTCGGCGTTTTCCTAACCCGGTTCTTCGAGGCCCAGCGAAAGGGCGTGTCACAGTTCTCACGGGGTGATTGGTTTTCGGCTACGCTGTCAAGCGCCGTATCCTGAGGCGATGGCGCTGGCTGCTCGTGGCCGCCACGCACTGTTTGCGCCACGCCCTTTCCCATTTTCCCCCTCCACCCCCTTCCGTCTATTGACACGAGTCGCCCCCTATGTTTACGTCGCGTTGTGACGGGATTGCTTGCTCTCTTAGAGAAACACGCCCTGGGGCATCGGTTCCCGGGAGAAACTTTCCGTAGTAGTTTGCGACATCTGTCGAGACATCCACTGTGATTCTTTTCTGCTGGTGCACTTCGCACCGTCATTTCTTGAAGAAATATATCTTGTAGCGTCTCGAGACAAACCTGTTTTCCTTGCCATAACGTTACAGTTGCCGTCACACCAAAACCCAGCCGATGTCCGGTGTGACGAAATTCGCTGGTTGGTCGAGGGCAGTCACATGACCTTTTGATAGCATCAAAAACCTGCACACCTGGCCACATGGCAACCTGGCCAACGGATAGTGAGCAAACTCCGCCGGTGGCTGGTGTCATGAAATTCGTTAATTGGTCGAGAATGGTCACGGGACCTTCTGACGTCATCACAACCTGTCCGCCGTGGTAGCCGGAAATACTGAGTCCGGTGTATGAGCAACCTGCCCAAGCGGCAGGTGGCAATAAATATATTAATTGGTTGATTGATATAATGATTGATTAATAAATGACATCATTACCTTCCCACCGGGTTTTGAGCAACCTAGATCAAGAATTGAAATGAAATATCACAAAAAAATGTGGTGTATGCACATGTCGGAACCATCAGCGAATACCTGCTGCCGCTGCTAGCTGTCGGAATAGGGCGGTATGGACCGACATTTACAACGAAACTAATAAAAACACGCATAAAAGTCGCAACAGACACTGCGCGCAATATCAAATCTATTGCTATTGATATCTACTCTTGAGGTGATTCACACGAGCCAACAGTTTTTTTTCTCCAGTTGTGGCAGATTCTAAATTATTCGCAATTCCAATGCATAGACACTCCGACCGCACTGTAAACGCTTTGAGAGGTAATTTACGCTGAAAAAATGGCTACATAGTCATTGTGACTACGGTTCCCCCCACGCGATATAATGGTGACTCCGTATTACTTGTGTCATTGCGGCAGCTGTGCAGTGCCATGATTATCAGTAACTTTACTGAAACATAAAAGTACTACAGCCATTCAGCTGCGATTTCCACTTTCAGTTTTATTAAATCATGCTAAAGAGGAAAAGTCTGGAGTGGAAGACAGTTGGGTCGCATAATACGAGAAGTCTGCATTTTCCTAATAACACTTCCGAAACATTTTGCATCAATTAAAGTTTCTGGGTAAGCCACAGAACTTAGCGACAGCTATTCGTCGCTTCTGCTGTTATTGGTGGTAGTATTTTTTCTTTAGGCGATACGAAAGAGAATATTTGCTACACGGGACTTAACGGCTTGACCATTGCATCACGTGACATAGCGCTTTCCGCCCCGCAGAATTATTCTCCCGCAAGTGCAACGTCACTCATGACGTCACGGAACCTGTCTTATGTAACGTGACAGAAACAGATGGATCGCCTCCCGCAGTGATAAAGTGTCCTTGAAACAGCTATAGCTGTAAAATCATTGACGGCATAGGACTGAGCAGGGTGAGTCCACAGCTTCTGTCTTTTCTTTTCCTTGACCTCTACAGCATATTGGCACACAAGTACAGGCATGAGTTCTAGTAAACAGCTGACACTGAAGCGACTTATGCGATTCCGCCGAAACTATCGGTATTGCACGAAGTTTGAACGCAGGCTGCAGAGTAACTCTCAGCATCATCTTCATCATCATAGTCAGCCTGACTACGCCCACTGCAGGGCAAAGGCCTCTTCCATGTCTCTCCATTTAACCCTAACTCTGAGGGTTACTCTGAGCATCTGGGGTTTTTACCGTGTGCAGATATTGCACAGCACAAGGGACTTTTGCATTTTACTTCGCTGAAATACAGCTGCTCCAACTGAGATTCGATTCCATTTCCTTTTTCTCAGCAGCCGAGAGGCAGAGGCACTCAGCCATCGCGGCACCTCAAAGCTATACATCGATTGCATTACTTCAGCACGTGCAGCTAATTGAGCAATAAAACATAAGAAAATAGAGTCTCATCGCTCGATAACTGAATAGAAGATACGATGGAGCGATATTTTATTGCGCACAGAAGGCACGAATGCTAACGAGGGTAAATAATAAATGAAAAGAAGTGCCTTTAATACATAAGAAGTCAAAACACACGAGTATAGTAGCAAACGCAGGACCAGTAGTGTCTGCCAAAGACTCGCTTCTTATCGACAGACTGGACATTTTTAGCAACATTCGCAAACACGCTTGTCGTTAGCGAAATCACGAGAAATCACTAGCGTGATAGCGTATGCATCAGTCTTGTCTTTACAGGATTTTATAAAAAAAATGAAAAGGGGGATGGCTAACCCGTTTTCATCCGAGCATGGCGCCCGAGACATTTGCAGGAGAATAGTTAATGAATGTGCAGGCAGTAGTGAGCTCCCTAGCATATGGCATGTACGAAAACTAGAAAGAAAGAAATACAAAAAAGGAGCATATTTGCCGCTTCTGCTCGTTTCATGAGTTCTGCAGAGGATTTTCAAAGGCTTACGCGTACGTATCGAAGTAGTTCTCTTTTTTTTTTGTACGCTCCTTTATGCGCCCCTTAATTGCCAGAATTCCAGAAGCAACGCGGGGCTAAACGCATTATCGTCGTCGTCGAAAAGAGGCTCGCAGAGTTGCACGGTCTAGTAGTCGCGGAGCAGGGTCCGCTTCGAACGGCGATATTTAGCTTTTTGGCTTTCTTGTCACTTTCATAGGACACTCGTGCCAGGAGCTCTGTGACTGCTTCTTCAGCGCCACTACCAGATAAAAAAAAAGTTTTCCAAACTAGGCTGTCATGTCTTGACGACAGCCTAAATGAAGTAAAGCGATGAGGAACACAAACTGTCTATGCGCAGTGATGGGGGGAGCGGGAAGGGGGGGGGGGGGGGGCTCTGCGGAAGACAAATTCGCCGCTCTCTTGGAGAGTACTCGGAGCGTGAAAAGAGCGTGCGCTGCAGAACTACTGTCGTATCGGGCGCCACATTGGCACACGTAATACTATTAGCGCCTCTCCTACAGCCACTTCGTCGTCTTCCCGAAACTGACATCCAGAATCTCTCGACTCGTCGAAAGGCGGCAGTGCCAAGAGGGGGTGGCTACCCGCTTCTACGATAGTCAGAAGGAAATAGAAAAGACGGAGCGGGGAATGAACGAGAGGGACGTTGAGACAAAGAAAGAAGGTGAGAGGGGGGAGAGGGGGGTTTCTATTAAAAAGGAACATATCTTGCATGCGCTTACTCTTACTCGTCTTTGTTCCATATGCAGGCTCCCAATCAAATTTGAGCCGAAATGCCCTTGGACGGAGCCTAAAAAAAGAAATCAAAATCAGTCCTTGAAATGACGGCGCGACTTCAATCAGGACAGTGTACAGGCAGTTTTTTTTTTTGGAACTTCTGCAAAGGGCGACGCAGTGAACAAAGTACAGAAGAATTTTGTACGCTTATAACCCTGAATGTCTGAGGCGCGTGAACTTCTCAACACCATTCACTCGCTCTCGCGCACCTCGCCGTCCTTTTTCTCGTTATTTTTTTTTAGCTATGAGCCAGTCGCTTTTTCGGTTCAACTTCATTTCATTCCACGACGGAAGCAGATTCAGTCGAATCGCGCGATTCACGCGCTGTTATCGGATTTCGCTGGCGTGTCGAGAAATATACCTCTCAGGCACTTGAAAATGGCCGGCGTGCCGATGGCAATCCGCGCTTTTCTCCCCTGCTGTACCAAAACATTCGCCCAGGAATTATTCTCGCTTCGAGAAAAATCAGCTCCCCTTCGCGCCTGCTAAACGGATTTGCTCCCTTGGTGGCCATTCCATTCGAAGAGCCGCAAAATCTGATAGCGGCTCATGTGTGCCCTGGAATACCTGATACCTACTGCGTCCGCCCATACAACGGTTACAGAATGCAGCAGTGGGGAATGCTCTTTCTCTCTAAACGCTGCGCAAGGCAAGAGCATAAAGAATTAGCTGCTGCCTTACAGTAGTGTATACGTTGCTGCAAAAGCGTGTACCCATTTTCAGACCGGCCAAACTTCTGTATGATCGCGGCTGTAAAGTTGGGCTTTGCCGTTGTGAATACTCTAAACTAAGGCGTTTTTATCGTCATGAGTCCGTACCAAATCGCATAAACTTTCTTGCGAATGAGTTTCATGTGAATGGAAATACCATTGGCCGGGAACCCCGTTGCGTTAGGGCGCTGAGTCCATTTGTATGTTTTTAGCTATCTCGCCCACTCAATTACTAAAGAACTCACACACGCACACGGACTCGCATGCAGCACACGCGCGCGCGCACACACACGCACACACGCGAGAGAGAGAGACAGAAAGACGGACAGAAAGACTCACTCACTCACTCACTCACTCACTCACTCACTCACTCACTCACTCACTCACTCACTCACTCACTCACTCACTCACTCACTCACTCACTCACTCACTCACTCACTCACTCTCATCCTGAGAAACAATGTCATAGCTGACGCGCGGTCTTGTATTCTGCAACATCGGGCAACCTCTTGCACATGCAACACTACACACTGCCCGCTGCACGGGACACATGATGCGTGGCCTGAAACTGTGGCACAGTATTAACGATCAGGCGCTCGAAAATTCGATGGGGTCCTTTGTCACTCATGACAATGAGTATCTCGTCCATTCTTTACTGTGATGTGAGGGGGTTGATAAAAAGAGCTTAGGCTTGGTTACTTCGCACTATCGCCCAGAGACGTCTTCCTAATGCATTATTTAGTTTTTGCTATAGGTTCTATCCCGCTGTGGTTTTCGAAACATGCTCGCCGCTTTCAGAATTTTTTTTTTCAGCCTTATTATTTCCCTTGTGAAAACTGACGAATGCCCCTCGGAACCAACTTAGTGGAGTTTCACTTGTTTACCAGCGCCGGAAAATTGTCTTTGTTCACGAAGTAAGGCTCAGAAACTTGAGACCACTACTTCCCGCATTCATGCTACATCACATTTTAGTAATAGGAGCCCGACGCATGCCCTAGTTTTTTTTTTTTAATACGCGAGATGAGGCCGCTTGCGAAGATATGACGAAATTTCCTGGAAGCAGTTTATGGCACGCGTCGGCTGGAGGCGCATGCGTTGTTTATAAATTACATTCTCTTCTTGGGTATGCGCAAAGTGATTTTTCTCGAAACAATGCATCTGATGAGAATAAGCGCCCTGTTTAGTCTCTTGAATTGCGCTCCAGACAGGGGGGACTCCTCTTATGGGGCTCATTACTCGCTGTGCTTCCGTTCTTCAAAGCGCCTCGGTTGTGAAAAGACTATTTACAATGGAGCCACACTGTTAGAGCCTAACAGATTTTCATTAGGATACTCAGCTTGCTATTTCTCTCAGCATACGCTTGCGTTGAACTGACCGCCTCTTCTTATTGAGTACATATATGCGTCAGTCGCACCATTTACAGAGAGGTCAGTGTAATAACATGTGATAATTTGTTTCTGTTATTTGTAACTTCTGATTGTGAGCGTAATGCAGCTGGTAGAAACTTGAGTGCCTCGCGAATATCTTAATTTACTCACAAGGTTTCACCTATCATTGTCTTTAACATCTTATTTTCCGGTGCTGTGCAGAAAGTACGTTACATACCTCAACTCTGATATCTCGGCGGCAGTGTCTAGACGATAGCGCGGTTGTGACGCTGGGAGAATTAGTGATGTCGCGTGTGATTTCGCTGGAAGTTTGGCTATGGCTACAACACTGGTCGCTTTGGTGCCCTAGAAGCAAGTTTATAGCAGCAGTTTTAGTCGTGGGGTGAAACGAGTGCTCTACATCATGAACGATTACTAGTTTGTTCTTAATGAGGGTTTTCTTTTTGGCAGAGCACCATGACTGAGCAGAACTGTTATGACAGCAAGTCAGGCGACGCTCATCCCAATAATAGTTTCTGGGGAACCTCGTACTTGACCCTCACTGCCATCTATTATCACACTTGCAAATAACACATATGTCATGGTGGATAAAGTAGTCCAAACTGCGCTTCATTTAGAAGAAAAATATCTTAATATATGATAATAGTTAAGTGATTTTAATTACATATAAATATATTGTGTTATGTACGGTACGGTAGGCGGAGTTTATTGTCTAGCAACCGCACTTGGTTTGTTTGAAATGCCGTTCTCTATTGGGCTCCTGGTTAATTTATACCGCCTGGGTTCTTGTGGCCATAGTCAATCGCTTTAAACGCTATTGGGTTTGAAAGCATGGGCACCACTATATACCGGGCGTTTCACATAAGAGTGTTGGAAGTTTTTAAAAACAGGCTTGTTGAGTTAGAATAGCCCTTTTTTGCATACACTGTCAGCTGTGTACCGCATAAGAATGTGGCTAAGACGTGCTAACTAGTAGGCCGGTTAACATATATTGAGTAGATAACTCTTTAACTATTACTGGTAGTGTCCCTACTTGTCAAGAGGCGTGTAGCCAACCGTAAGCAATATCCATATCAGTTTTTAGAACTTTGAAAGCCCTCGACTTTGTGGCCTAACAAATTTTGGCGTTATTTAGACAAAATTTGTTGGGCCACAGCGCCTAGAGCAATTTCGTTTTAGAAATTCTAAGAACTGATATAGATATTACTTACGATGGGCCACACGCTTCCTATTAAATGACGGCACTAAAAGTATTAGTTAAAAAATTAATGCTTCAATACATAAAGTAGGTGAGTCCGAAAGTAGGAAGGACTCCCCGCTCCACTAATGTACCGCGGGTAGTTCACTAATGTACAAAAAAAAACGCTTCAATGTGAAAAAAAAAACAATACTTGTCGAAAAGTCGAATTTTAGTGTCTGGTTCGGCGCGGTTCAGGTGTCCGCCTAGATGTGAGACAGATACTGCGCCATTTACTTTCCCCAAAAAAACAATGTTTCGTTTGAGGTTGTTTTATTACGTGCAATCCTGTTTCTTCTATGTCCAGCAATATCAGCACCGACAATAGACGCGAAATTACTAAAACCTGCGATGTAAACACGCCAAGTGACCAAGAAAACGTGCACAGCTGAGCTACTTTCACGACTGCAAAAAAAAAAAAAATAAATGGCAGCGTTTCTAGACACTGTTGTGCTGCAGGCACGTTTATATGATTCACTTCAACGCATTTTTCTTCGTTTATCATATTCATGCAACTTAAGTGCTTGCGCATGGCATTATTGCAGTTACATTAGTCGCATCAGAATTCAGTTTGGAGTTAATGAGCTTTGCCGTGTGAAGAATTCAGCTATACTATATCTATTGCAATTTATATCTGGAAATGCGAGTCAAATCTGTTACAGTCATTGTAGTCCTATCTTAAAGAGACATTCTAAAGAGTAATATTTTTTAATAATTCATAAATATTATACAAGCCAAACATTCTTCTCGTTTCATAAAAAAAATATAGCAAGCAAAGTGAGCTATTTCTCAGAGCAATCGCATGTTTTTATTGGGGACAACTAGCTGCACAAAGCACTTCTTTAGTGCAAATGCATGATTTAAAAAAATTGAACCAAGCAAGATGGGCGAAAATTGGCAACAGATTTGAAAAAAAAAGCTGGCAAAAGCCTTTAAACGTGAAATTCCTTGTCACCTGTGACAAATATTAGCAAAGAATGTTCTGGAGTACGTTTACTTAATTAGCAGCCGCCGCTGTGGCTGAGTGGTTATGGCGCTCGGCTGCTGATCCGAAAGATGAGGGTTCGATCCCGGCCGCGGCAGTCACCTTTCGAAGGAGGCGAAATACTAGAGGCCCGTGTACAGTGAGAAGTCAGTCACCGTTAAATAACCACAGGTGCTGGAAATTTCCGGACCCCTTCATTCTATTTGAGGCGTTCAACCCTCACAATCCAAACCAAACTTAATCAGCCGGTCAGATAGCACATGCTTGGCTGTATTCTGATGCGCTACACTGCTGACGATACTATCCCGGAAGGAGCGCTCTTCTAACTCAAAAAGCTTATTTTTAAGAATTGCAGTACTAAGGTAAAAGATTCATGAACTTCAGTTTTTAATACTGCAATATTTTTAGGCACTGTCAAAGAATGTTGAAGGTAATGATACCTTCTTCCAATCCCTAGCAAAAACTTTATTTTAAACTTTGTCCATCGCGCGCATCGAATAGTTAAGAGTGGCATAGCAAACCTATCGGGAACAATTTTGACGGCCGCATAAACGTTAACAGCAATACAATGCAAGCCTGTCAAGGGATGATCGGCGGATATATTAATTGTTATATTGGGAGCTTATGATTTATGAAAAAGTTGCTCTGATAACCTATTCCCCGTTGAAAAATGCGCTTGTCCGAAATTTCACGTCCGAGGTGACACACCCGTTATTTGGTCGCGTGACCCGTCGCCGGCCGTCGGGCCCGCTGGTTTAGACGGCTGTCAGCGCGCTGGCCCCCTGTAGCAGGGGTGGTATTCCGGCTCTCACTGTGGATGACGAGCTGGCGGACGGCACAAAAACCTTTGTGTGAATGCGCATAGTAATTGCTGGGCTGCAGATGTTTGATTCGACCACCTTACTTACTGTATCATCCTGACTGTCCACGTCGGCTGGAATGTGTAGACAAGGCGGTTTACTCACCTGCGCACCTTTACATTTTTCGATCAGTTAGGCACGTGGGCCACGTAATTCCATGTCAAAATGCACCATCATGCTTTGCAGGCCCCAACATTTTTCCCGAAAAGAGACTTGCTACGAATGCTCACCGCTTAGCGCAGTATACAAAATTTGCAACCGAACATGCACATTCTTGTGATCAGCCAGTGATCGCCCAGATATTAATTTCTCTACCGTTGACGTTCAGAAAGAATCTGTACGTTGCTGGAAGGCTGGTTCAAGCGCTTAGCGGTGTTCGCTTATGCGCTCGTGAAAAAATAAGACGGAAAAATTCATCACAGTTCAGGACCAGTAGGTGTTGCAAGCCGGAATAAGTTGAAATCACAAGCTCACACCATCAGAAATTTCTCTGCCGTCCGCCCTTTAAGAGCAGTTTTAAAAGAATAGATTATTTCATTTATTGGATGAGTGTTCAAAGTAAACATGGTTTGACGCATGCACAGATTACCCTGCCTTCCCCACACGATATATTTATTACGAAGGTGTTTACGCTAACAGCCACAACAAGATTCTTTTTAATCATATGCGACAGTAACGCAGCGTCCTTACAAAAGAGCAATATAATACTGATGTGAAGATCACCGACTCGTTCTCGCATTCCTGCAGCTACTACCAGCGCGTACAAAGCCTGGCGCGGGAAATTTTGATACTTTTGACGTTTTTTTTTCGGCAGAGCAGCACACAGGCGTTCTGTTTGGACAGAAACCAGCATGAACTTGCAATGCAGCTTTCAGAAAAGCGGTGGCCTTTGCGATGACCTGCCCCATATGTAAACAGCGTCGTCGAATGTTCCATAAATAGGCGAGAGAAACAAGAGCCTACTTGCCTGCATATAGCTTCAAAACTATTCTTGTCATCTGTGCAAATTAAGAGTGTTGAAAACTCACACGATATTCGTACAGAAGCAGCGCAGAAGCGGTTCGCACTACTAATTTGGAACCTATTGGCGAATATATTTACCTTGCACGGAAGTGAACTCCACTAAATATTATAATGATAAAAAGATAAAAGCAATCTCTAACGTCCTATATAGACATCATTTTGTGCATTTTCTTTACCTTCTGTGAGTCTGTTACACAGCCCACAAGTGGCTGTCTTATCGGAATGACCGATGACCGACTGGGGTTTCTGACGGTTAGCCAACAAAATCGAGTGCTTTCTTGCCGCTGACTTGGGTCATTCGTCTTCTCACGATCGACGTCAGCTGCCCGTTTCGCTAAGCGGGGTAGACAACACCGCCCCCCCCCCCCCCCTTGTCCCAGCTCCCCTTGGAAAAGGTCATCTGCAGACGCTGGCCTCACCAATCATCGACGCTGCAAGGCAGTGAAGGTCCTCTGCTATTACCTGAAGTCTGAAAGCCTTTGCGACTGATTCTACTTGCGTAACAGCGCGCCATCTAGTGTGCGTGGGCACGTTATTCTTGCCGATGTTTATCTCCTAGGCGCACAACTTTCCTTTTCCATTGTGCGGCTTCAGCCAAGAGCCCAACCAATCGCACACATTTCTTGCTGTGCTATTTGCTGTTCTTCCGTTCATTGCATTCCAGACTCACCTTTGAAGGCGCCATTATTACAAGAAATAAATACACCCAACCTCAAATTTATTTAGACGAATGCATGCACCAGGGTGGTAAGCTGGTTTCGTTCCATTTTTCGCGCGTTCTCTGCAGACAGCAGTTACCTGTAAAGAATGTTTTTCAGGGCGCGAATTGCCAAGACCAAACGTAAAGAAAACATTTGAAGTGTGTTTTGAGAAACCTCCTGCCGCGGTATTTAATTTTCGATGTGCGAAGTAAAAACATGAAGAGAAAATACATTTTTGCAAGTATAATTCCACTAGTAAGGCAAAAACAATAGAAAAGTGAAAAAGAAAATGTCGGGACGAAGCTATTATTAAGGACACATCGCACCTCCCAGGAGGAAACGTAAATGAGAAATCTGGAGTGCCGGTACTGCCTGCTCGATACGAATTTTTCCGTTATACGAGCCCACGTTCGCCTATTAATCATTTCAAAAACACTTCTCATCTTATTCCGCATACTTGGGAACGATTAATCACGCAATATGGTTCCGATTGGGAAGGCGAGTCGAGCGTACAATTCTGGGCCTCGCCGGCGAGCCCTTCGGGAAAAGGATCGTCGTCCGTACTGCGAGAAAATTCTGCAAGGCTATCCATGCGACTAAATACATCGGCTTCCGTTCCGTGCCTCATTGAGAATGCGAAAGAGATAAAAAACAGCAAACAGAAAGAAAGAAGAGAAAATTGGAGAGGACACCTAAGCTCCGACTCCAGGGTATGACGTGACAGAGTACTGTTTTAGATTTTCCATTCTAAGCAGTTTGACACTTTTGAACGTATTTTAAATTTTTTTCTTCAAATATTTCAATTATTAATTCATCAATTACACAATATAAATTTTCGTAATTAGCATCATCAAGCATTGTCTTTTCACTCTCAGTATTTTGATACCTTTGAACTTTCTTTTTCCAATTTTTCCGTTTATTAATTTCTTGCATTATACAATTATTTACAATGATTTATTTAACTCCTCATCGCCTATCACACACCGACCAATCTTCCGTCACTAGAACCACAAATTACCATGATACGATTTTTTTGCGGAGCCCCTGATTATAGGTCACCGGTTCGAATTCTGCCGTGAGCTAGGCTCTAAGAAAACCAGCAAGTTTATGCTGCAAGAAACGCTGAATCGTGTAAGACCATCCGGAACATACTGCGGCAAACAGTTGGCACGATACGATTTTTTTTACGCAGCCCCCGATTATTTCCGACACGCGGTGCCGACTACGCCGACGGCTTTTGGACCGAACGAGCTGTATGTGCTATAGCGTAAAAAACAATGCTCGCATACTTATATCAGCTCATTCAAATTCTGCTATATGTTTCCATATTGGTGCGATCTGCACTGCGCCTTCTGTGGTGAGGTGGCTAACTTATTCCGCATGGTATGGACATGCCAGAACAATCAGTATCTCAACTATTGAGTACTGAGAGGACTGTGAGGAGGACGGCGAAGTTCAGTTGAGTACTTTAGTTGAGGACTTCAGTTGAGGAGGTTCACGTGAAACCCGGAGCACCAGCTCTGGGTGGTGAACCGGGTAAATAGTGGCAGCAAAGGCCTGTGGGCTCCTATAATGAGGCGCCACTCAACTAACTTCGATTTATTCTGCGCATTAAACGGTTTTCTTTCTCACTCAGTCACTTGATTTCGAAAATATGGAAAAAAAATAATCGCGCGCTGTATCTATATTTTTACGCTTTTTATTCTCGAGTTTCAGTGTTATCGTTATATTTAACGCTAGCTTTTATCTCAAAAGTTTATGAAGGCCCTGCAGTTATCCATACCAAAATGAAGGATTGGAGTAATGAAGGATTGGAGCAATTTTTTGTCCACGCCCACCTGAACAAAGCGTATGATTAAAAAGTTAAGGATTACGGCTTTGCAGATGAAAACAAGTGTTTAAAATAAAGCACCTACGAATTACTTTATAATCAAGTCAGATTCCGCTTGTGATCGTCTATAGGAATTTATGCCCTCGTATCTCCGTACTTTAAGAAATCACAGTAACGCACGCACAATCTCTTCCTAGAAAACGTATGTGCTGGCACATGCCGGTACAAACAAGTGCAGACATTCACACACTGATAAAGTACAAAAAAACACAAAATAATGAAAAGGGAGGGGAATAAGTTTGAGGTTGGTATACAGTGAAGTAAATAGTATAAGGAAGAACAACACAAAACGATGTTCGTGCTTCCGGAACTGTACAGAAAAAGAGAGCAATAAGTTATAATTAATGTTAGTTTGACTAAAAACAACGCAGAGTAACGGAATAAGAGAAGCCTTGTAAAATGAAAGAAACGCCACGCAAACAAGCGCGGAACAGCTCCATCATAGCGATGAGGAGAGTAGCGCCGCTCCTCAAGGTCTTGTATGCGGATTTAATTGGACTGAGCTGATCGCCTGTACATCGGTGCCTGTACATCGGTGCACGGGCGTGCTACCACAGTTCTACCTGATAGAATAGCCTTTGAATGCGACCGTCGGCAAGTTTTCAACAGGAGCATTCCCGCTATCTGACGTGAATAAAAACAATGTAGTGAAAAAGGCGCTTTCATGAACAGCTTGCAATTTGCCTTTAAGAAGGTTTAAAGCCTTGTACTGAACTTGTATTCAAGCAAAAAGCGCGAAACACGCTGGTGCAGGCCCTTAACGCATGTTATCGAGGAAAAAAAAGCTGTCAGACCTACATTTCAAATAACTTACTTCGTCAATGTGAACCATAAAAATACTTTTGAACTAAACGGGAATTTTTGACTCATGTACTTCTCACTGCGACGGTCTTGCTCATATATTTTGCTGCATCTTGAAGCACTGATAGAGTGAGTTGAACGTGCCAAAGTATCTAGTTCTGACGAGAGGGTCCCATGATCTTTTCCTCGTTTAACCTTCCTCTAGAGAATACAGCTGGTGCTCTTTAGTAAACAAAAGAGCTAGCTATAAAATTTAAGAGCTAAGCGATATGGAGACATGTATAGATATAAGCAGCAGTATGCTTTCAAGATTGCTCTCAGAGTGGCCTTAATTCGCAAATATTTGCGCACCGTTTTCTTTTCTGCTTGCATCAAAAGAAGAAATTTGAAAAGCGCCAGAAGAACTGTATGCATATGAGGCCGTTAAGAAAACAACCCCTAAGCGTCAAATTTCGTGGCGGTGTCTTCTTTTACCGTGCTCCAAGCAGCTGCGCTTGAATGTTTGCATAAATTAGACTGCCTGGCCCCATAAAAACAGGCCTGATCGTTTTAGAGCACCACACAAAATGAAAACAGCAGTACAAAGAAAAAAACCTGCACTTCATTGAATATGCACCAGAAGAGGGGGACTCAACGCACAAGTTTGCTCTTAACAGCCCTACTATTTTTTTATCGTCCTAAGAGAGATAGATGACGAACGAATCTCGGGAAGAAGGATCGATTTATGCATGAAAAAGCGATGCACATGGAAGAGGAACGCCAATTGAGCCATTTTTAACGGCTGATTGCCTGCAGCCTGGAATTTGTGAACTCATTCTAACCTACAGCTAAACAAGAACCGACCGCATTGTGTTCTTTGATTTTGGCATTGTACCAAGAATGGTGTCTTTGAGAAGGAAGATTGTAGCAAAAGACAGAAGGAAGCTCTCTTAGGTCTTTACTTGTCAACATTGTGTGTTACAACGCCAGTTTATCGGAAGACAGGTGGCACAGTTGGAATTGTTAGAGGCAATGCCAAAACAGTCTTTATTTTTGGTGTATGGAAAAACTGCAGCGCAATAGACCGGCTGGAAAGTTAGATAGGTTCACATACTGTTTCGTTCGTAATGGTTGAACAATGAGGTTCTTTTAACTTTGCCTTGGAAGAGGAATGTCGAACTAATCAAGCCTAATGTGCGTGCATATGAGCCTAAAATTTTAGATGAGCGAAAAAAAAAACGGAGAAACATACAAAGACTACACAACAGAGGGTACGGCTGTAAAAAAAATAAAAAAAAATGTCAGTGGCTTAGCTCCGCTATGCCAGGATATACGTAGCGAGAGGTACCTTTCCCTGGCTGAGATTGTTGTTGGCACTGTATGTTTAGCAATGATAGACATTGGGCACGATCTCGGCGGCTATGCGTCGTCTATTACGCTCGGCAGTCTAGCATCTCCGTTTGTCAAGCCGTTCCTCTCTCTGTTCGGGCGTTTCCGCTGCTCTCTTCGCGTTTTTACGCTCATTCTCTCTTTGTTGAGTAGCCAAGTGCCAGGCGACAACCTCAGGATCGGAAGAGTTAATCTTCTCTTGTCTATACCGCCGTTTAGCAGCGGCTGGACTCTCCTTCTCCGCATCCACGTGAAACGTTGTGATACAGCCGCCCATTACATCTCCGCCTTTTATACGCAATGCTGCGGATTCGACGCGCGGTTCGGGAGATGGAGCGGCGTGCAACGAGGAGGCGACGAAGCGCGCGGCGCGCTTCGTTCAGACGGTGGAGCGGCGCGCGGCGGGAAGGCGAAGCACACGCCGCACCTGCTGCTCCTCTCTGGTTTCCATTGTAACTGCGCATCCGCACAACTTTCCTCTCCCAGCCACCGCGAAATGCTCCACTGGTAGCCCAGTGTAGATCTCGCTACAAGAAAATATGAAGGAGCGCTCCTTCATAGAGACCGTTGTCGTGAACGTGAGCGGCAAGAGCGTGATCTCTGACGCAGCATAGCAACGCAGATGTCTTCCGGAAACTGTAGCATTATAGCCTTGCGCTGGTTGCAAAGAATGCAAGGATGCACAGTAGGTCCTAGAATCAGAATGTGGTTAGGTGATATGTAACGAAACATGCTCCCTATGAAGGTTTTCCTCATATACACAAAAAGCCGCCACTTATAGAGTGCAGTTGAAGAAGAGCGCTTCTGCAGAGTATATCGCGGCTATCTTTGATCACCAGAATCGCTTAAAAGCGATAACAGCATAGACTCTTGTTTGCAAAACATGGTTCGGAGGTATGATGCTTCGTTGCGTGATATAGTCCACACCACCCTTTCTTTTCTGTGATTTATTAGTCAAACATACGGCAAAAAGTGTACAAAGGCTTTTTTCGCACCATTTCGCTGACATTAAACACAACAGAGAAAGAAAGAAAATAGAGGTAAATAATGTTTATCATTTTTCGTAGGCCTTGTAGAGATGGCTTATGAGAAACACGCGCAGTTTTTTTTTGTTAGAATTTTCATAAAGTCCTTTTCCATAACAGCTGTTACTGTTTTTGTTTTGTTTTTATTTACTTAGTTCGTAAGCTCATGTTTCTCCCCTGTCCTAGCGGTAAGTGGAATTTTCTTTTCAGTGAGGCAAGAATCGTACGACATGCAGTGGTTATTGGCACGTCCAACGTGGGTGCCTTATAAACTCTCGAAAGCGTCCTGGCTAGTTGGAGACGCTAATGCGAGCAATTGAAGACTGCCTTACCTATTGTCCCTGAAGGGATGGGATGAAAATAGCCAGCAACCTTTAAACGCAGCAACTCTGACGCTCAAGAGAGTCAGGGGTCTCGAACTACGCATCGCGCATTTTAACTAAGTGCGCTGATTCAACGAAACAAAACAATTTGTTTTCTTTTAATACATCTTTATAACCGCATACATGAGGTTCGAACCTTGTGGCTCAAATGAGGTTGTGTAGTCCCGTGGTCGGCTCTGAAAAAAAAAAGACCAGATCTTAGGAGAAGGAGGAGGAGGAGGAGGTGGAAGGTTAAAGGGTAGATGAAACCAGTTTTCTACCCTGCGTTGGGGGCAAGGGATGAGGGGATATAAAGCTGAGGGAGAAAAGAGAGTGATAACAAAAAGCAGGAAGCTAGAAGGCTTCGGCAAAATCACAGCCTGTCGTGCAGGCCCGACACTCTTAAAAACTGTAGGCGGGCCTGAAAGACCCTCACCGCCGATAATCGCCGCGGCCAGTGTTCAAGCATCTTGAACTCCGCTAGCGGGCGTGAATCGTTCTGTTCCAGCGCATGGTGTAGAGAATGTCTTTCAGGCCCACCGAATGTCTTTATACATTAGGATGTCTTTAGACATTCCATGGTTACTTCTTGAAGGCCCTACATCTTCCCTTAAGTATTGCGCAAAATCCCGCCGCAGCCGGAGTGCTTGGATCTCGGTGCAGTATGACAAGGATTGACCTCGGGCTTCCCATGCCAGGTCTGCTGACAAACAGAGCGTGATTAGCCCAGTGCTAAGTGGGCTGTGCGCAAAAACGGGAGTTTTACTACACTGATCTGTACAGGAAAATTTACGGTCGCTAATTGACGGGAACCACAGCGCGAAAAAAAAATAAAAACAATAAAAACAAAATAGAGTCAGCGCTGATTTTTTTCGAAAGCCTGGCAACTGCAAAAAGCAAGAAACGACCGCACTCACCTGTGAGAATAATCGTTAATATTTCATTTGATAATGGGTGCGTTCGGCTCAGTACCACGTTGAACGCCGCAGGAGGAACTTATTTATGCGGGTTTGAAGTCTGTTTGAAGTCAGTTTTACCTGTGGCCATGATTTATATGTTCATTTATGTTGTTGTTTATGCATTCGATGGTTGTTTCTTGCAGGTGTGGAGCCAGACTTGAAAGGAAGTGTTGGGTTGCGCCCTCATTCCACAGGTGTAAGGCGTACCATGCTCGTGATTCCTATGTACGAAGGGAGAAACTTAAGGCAAAACGCGAGGATGGGAGCCGAAACTCGTTTTTTTTTTACTAAAGCAATAAGCCTTCGCAAGATAATTTGGGACGCAGCTAAATGTTTAAATTCAAAATTTCGCAGAAATATCTTCTTTATAGTAGTTTTGACATTATAAATCTTTATATGCTTCACTGCTATACCAAACTTTCAGAAATCCTGGCGTGATAACAAAACATGGTATTGGAGCCTGCAGTCGCTCTTCAATTTTAGTCAAAGGAATGGTTGAGGCAACGACATTGTCCAAGTATATTTGGGAGCCTGAATGTTTCCTACACAGAGTATTGTACTCACGATTCCATAATGCACTCATTATCGTCATGTAAAATTAGTAACAGAGTGACAACATGAGAAAGTAAATGAGAAATATAGAAAAGTCACTGCATAAAAAATTCATCAAGGAACACCATTCAACAAATTCATGATAGCATTGTGAAGCATTGGTTTCTGCAAGGGGTCAGTCAGGCTCAAAAACACGTTTGAAAAAAAAAAAACTAGCATTTTTAAGGAGATTTCAGCCAGTTTTTTTTTTGCTAATTACGGCCACAAAAACATTTTTTAAATTTACTTGTGGGCTGTTTTCGGGGAGAAAGCTTTTTCGGATGTGATTGAACAGACCTTATAGATACCAATTCTGGTGCTTTCTAAAATTCAATTTTTGTTTTGGCATTTCCGCCATTTGAACGGTAGAAAAAAAAAGTTCGATTTTCAAACATCCGGGTAGAAAAACAAAAAAAAAGAAACTGTGAAAAAAAGTGACTCAGCAAAATATTGACTCAAGCTGCAGGTGTCAAAAGTAAAATTATAAAAGCTTCCACTTGGCACCCAATATAAGGGCGCGATCACTCTCAGACAAAAACTTCGGCGTCGTTGGGACACATCTTGAACTCTTGCCGCCTTTGCAATACTCGCGCTTGCGTGCCTTAGAGTACCACCATTGGCATGGAGCTGATCGATCTTTTAGAAAGGCCGGCACTTTCCGCCGCAATCTCGCTGCAGGTAGCCGCTTTCTTGGCAGACCGCAGTATCGAACCGGCCAAGATTTCTGACACGCAATAAAAACAGAAGTTCCGGCAAGTGCGTCTGACAGCAGAAGGCACTGACATATTTTGGAATGGGCTTCTGAACCTCCACGGGCCTTTTCTTGTTCGCGGAAGCATGTTACGAAAGAGTGTTCGTGATAAGCGAATGTTCTTAGAATCTGCCGTTCCTTTTTGTTACATTCTGAAAAGTCGTGCAGATTTCTTTGCTTGCGGACATGCTTCGGTGCGCAGTGAAGTCCAAACCTTTCGTCATTTATCCTCCCTCAACACCATGGTACAGTTCCGGATACTACGAAATATTGTTGATAAGTACCGTTTGTTCCGTCTCATTGATCTTTTCTGGAGCTTCTGTGTTCGTTCCCTCGCAAGCTAGCCTGCCCATTTTGTTCCTAGTTTTGCAGCTTGTTCTTTAAAATGTGCAATATCCCCAGGGAGGAGAAAAACGAATATTTTTTCCATCATGCTAAGTAAAGACACGAAGGATCCAATGCTGCGAATCCAGGAGGGAAACTTTCGGATCGGCAGACGGAATTTACCCGAAACGACAAATAGGAATGGTCTTGCGAGTGCTCTGAAAGATTTGCTCTCCGGCTTCATTGCAATTTAGGTATTTGCAGTTACGTCTCTGGATTATGCATGCTCTCCTAGTACGCGCGTTATGCCGATATTCAAACAAAGGAACGAAGGCAGAAAACATTTTTTAGTCATTGCATTTATGGCCCATTTCTCCTCTTTTGTTTCTTCCTATCGAAGGAGTTCTTAAAGTTAACATAGACATACTGCAGTTTGCTCACGGTATTGCATATCGCTATAGAGGGAAGGGAGGATTTCTCTTTTTTTTCATCATAATTTTAGTTTTTGTGGAATCCATCTTGCTCGACAGCGGACACGGACCGGCACGATTATAATGAAGCCGGCAAGAGAAACGAAACAGAAATAATGGCATTCTAGGCGTTCAGCGAGGCCTCACTGAAGCAACGAACATGCGTAGCACAAATGCCACTGAGCTTCAAACAGATAGTGGCCAGTTTTCAAGAAAATCAATTTTGCTTTGTTCATAATCGATCATAGGAGTCCGTGATTCGGGATCGATCCGAAACGGGTTTGTGAACATTTATTAGGTGAGAATATTCGGGCTTCGAAGCCCCCCCCCCCCCCCCCCCTCAAGAAAAAAAAGAGGGGGGCGCAAACAGTCAGAGAGGCAGATGAGATGAGGAAGTTTGCGGGGATGACGCAGGCGCTCCTGGCACGCAGTACTCAAAAGCCAGAGCGAGGGGCATATGTCCTTCAGTGAGTGCACACCGGCTGGCAACTACGATGAGGGGTGGTGTTTCGCGGCCGGGTGCAAAGAACATTGGTTGACAACATAAAAAATTTCAGACACAACTTCAGCTACAACTATTGTTTTTATAAAGTTTAGAGTTCCATTCTGTCTAGCCTCCGGATTCGGAAGTTAAGTTCTTTAAAAATAAGCCTTCTATCCTGCATCTGCGACACTGCGAGCCTTCTCTGTTAATAGCTTGATAGTAGCTAACTAACATTGCTTTGAATAACAAAAGGCTGATGGATCGGTGTTTATATCAGCAGCGGTCAAATGTGACGCAGACAGGTATCTTACATGTCTGTCTTCCTGCGTCCAAGTCAAATTTTACAGCCCCCGAAAAAAAATGGCGAAGGCTTACTGCTTATCTAATTCAGCAGTACCTGGAAACTGCAGGGTAATGTCTGTCTCTCAATTCATTATTCCAGCTCTTAGCCTCCAGTCGGCTCAGTCTTTAATGTCGGGAATGCAAGTGACAATCTTTGCTAGCTGTGGATTCTGACCTCACACGCGGTAGCGCACTTTAATAGATGGCGAAAAAAAGATCTTGAGAAGAATTGCCTTAATATTTTCAGTTTGTTCTTTCTGTAGTTTCCTCTTAATGAAAAACCATTAGAAGCCCGTCACCTCCCAGACAGCGTGACCCATTGAGCAGAACACAGAAAGAGTAGGAGACAGAAAAAGGAAAGGCAGGGAGGTTATATAGCGATGTGTTCCTGCCGGATACCCTGCACTGGGGTAAGGAACAGGCAGGTGTAAAAAGGGTGAGATGAACGGAGCATGGGCGTCAGGTGAAGGGCGTGAGTCCCAGCATGACGCGCAAGCAGGAGGCGCTTACAGACCAGAACAGTGTTTTGCAAGCCTTCAGGGCGGACTGATCGATGTGAACACCGTCCGAGCTTTTTACTCGCTGTCAGCGTGCAAAGATTCGAGACGGTCTATCGCAAAACAGAGCGTGTGTCGTTCACTTCTACATGCAGGGAATACACAAAGCAGACACCATATGGTCTAATCACCGCCACAGGTGTCGAATGCTGGGCTGTCGGCTGTGCCAATCAGAAATGAGTACCAGCTTTCGAAATCAACGTCAATCCATAGACGACAAAGCAAATATTGCTCACACCCCGCTGGATGTAGCACAATTGCTGAATATTAAACGGTTCATTCGTGGTGCGTTTTCTTTCTAATACGCTGCGCATCGAACTCTTCTGGCGATGGATTGAAGCTATAACTACCCCGGCATCCTGTCCTTGTGTTAACTGGGGCAGTTTCTCGGGAGGACTGACCAGAAGTCTTGGCCTCTGGGCAGAGCAGGACGACCTGAACCAAAAAGGAAGTGTCCCTAGGTTCTCCACGTGTGGTGAGGTGAAGAGATGTCTTTGTTTGGCTCCGACCTGCGACCCCCAGTGTGGGTCAACATCCGGCTTGGAATGACCGAGGTGGTGAGAAAAGGGGCCACTTGTTTTTCCCCTCGACTTCGTCCCGCACAACGGAGCACATTTTCCTGTTTACACGGCGAGGAATGAAGCTCGAGCGCCTTTGCGACCACTGTGCAGAGCTGCAGTACGTATTTTCATGCTTTGCAAATAGTTATTCTTTTTCGTGAAATTTGGATCCTTCTTGGCAGTGCGATAAAGCTTTTATGTTACGCGGCAAACAGCTTAAAACACGCTGGAGGAGTAATTCGATTCAACGAGGCCCCAGCGCGCATGCGCAGTGGAAGGCGCGCGCTTGCAGCTGTGGCTCTCGGCCGTCACCACCATGAAATGCTTATGCGCAATGCGAACGAGCGGTTTGTTTTCAGTGAATGGACCACTCCACAGTATGGAAGAAGAAAGCTGCGCATGCGTATAGCAGCCGTATGGAGAAGGAGTATCACATCCTAACATTACCCCATTCGGATTTTTATGATGTGCTCAGTACGTTTCTTAACGATGATAAGCCCGCCATCATTGTTGTAGCACATTCAAATAGAATATTCTGTTCAGTGAACTAAATACAACAGCATTTATCGAAAGTGGAGGAAACATAGGTGAATTTGTGCTATTTTAAATGGCGAGAAAATTCTTGCAGGATAGTTGGTACACATTTCACCGAATTTCTAGCGCAGAAAGACGAGGACAAACAAACGCTGTGTCCTGTCCACTTTGTTTCTTTGTCCTCGTTTTTCTGCGCTAGAAATTCTGCCATAAGCAAGGAATGTCGTGTGAAGCCAAAAGCTTTATGAAAGGCGAGGGCCAACTTACGCTGCAGTGTTTGCAAGCGAGTTTCCAGTTAGCTGAGCAGCTAGGCTCTTATAAGCTCTTATAAGTCCGTTGGGATTCTAACATTGAGTTACCTTGTGCACACCTGGACGTGAGAATCCTACAGTGGTTTACGCGGAGAGGTGGGCACATTAGGCTGAGCTCGACTGGCTGCGCTGAATTTTTGCTGCAGACACCTCAGCCGGCTACTATGCTGGCGCAATTATGATTTTTTTGTTCGCATTTGTCACAGCTGGAACGTTTAAACTCTGGCTGGTGCCGGAAAGATAGATTGCGGACTTTTCCAGTGGAACAGAAAATTAGGTGCTGCCGGGTGGTTCTTACAGATGCCTTAAATCCGGTCGCTGTAATCACAATCTGGCCTCTGACATTTTGAATCCACGGTCACTGACCACCGCTCTTGCAAAGCAACTCTCTCTTCCCCTCTCTATTTTTACTGCGCAGCTAGGTTGCAAATAGAAAGACTGTATTCTTCAGGCGAAACCTAGCACCACTCGTCGCAACATTCATTTCCTCGTCACCAGCCGCTAAGCCTCGTTAAGATCATGCTCATCGCTGCACATGAGAGGGGGCAGAAGCGCATACCCAAAGACACGTAAGCACGCGCACACACACAAAAGGCTCGCCGTATATTCTTCTATTTCCGGGGCAGAATGATGGCGATGGCTCGGAAAACGGCTCCACTCGTATAAATGCCGGAAACGGCCGCGGCAGCCACATCCGGGCTTTTAACAATATTTCCTTCCTTTCTTATTGGTATCTATTTATTTTTGCCGAGGGGTTCCGTTTCGGACAGATAAGCAACGAGTATGTGCGCCGCAGAGCCTCTCAAACCATTGCCTTGTGGGTCGTGGCTGTGAAAACCAAACACCTGTATTTGTCTCCAGACATCGCTTAGGAATCCAAGCCTTCTTTACAGCTTTGTTTTAAACGAAAACATTTCACAACTCGCGGTCATATTTGTTGCAGTTCTTTCTACTGCCCTCCACTCTTGATTTTTACTTTCTGTGATGGCATGGTTAGTAGGTAGCAAGCAAAGTATATCGGCTGTTCAAAACTGGAGATGCAATATCGACTGAAAAAAAAAATTAACGCCGTATATCCACATAGACTGGTTAAGGCTATGCGCAGGCCTAATTATAAGCTTGCGAAATACATGTTCCATCATTATATCTTGACGAGTGAGTCCTGGATGCAAAAAGTCGACTGTTTTAATTGCCATAGGTGCGGTCGATAAAGTTTTTACTTCGTGTGCGTGCTTTTTTTTTCTCGTATAAAAGACAGCGGCGATTGATCGCAAAAAGGAAGATGCATGAATAAGAAAAAAGAACTGCAACGAAACAAGAATCTCTTTTTATTTCCGTAGTTAGGCCCTAATGAAAAGGTTCTCGGCCAAGTTGTTTCTTTTCATCAGTGGTTTCCGCGGAATGCGCGCATAGCGTGTGCTGGCAAGAGGAGGACGTAAATGACTGATCGCACATGCCAGCAATGTAATTTTTCTGAACATGGAATTCCTCACCAAATAAGTAGGCCGCACTGTATCACAAAGGATGGCTCCAGATCGGGAGATGAATGCCCGCAAGAAAAAAAAACGGCAAAAAAGCTAGCGAGCATACCCATCAAGACCCGGAAGTCCCTACACGATGTCTGCTCGCCAGCAAGCGTCCTTGTCGCAAATGACTCAGATGAAAATGGTAGGAAATGAAGAAGATGCGCAAACGCACACACAAAGCACAGGGACACGCACTTAATTTGACAGAACCAAATCAATGAAGTGCTTGCGGTCCGTCACGCCAGGCCGATGCAATTAGCGTTCGAGGCCGCTACTCCATTTATTTACTGTTTTTTTTTTCGTGGCGATCGAAGCGAGAAGTCGGACAAGGCCATAGTACCGTGATGCATGTTTCGATCATTTATCTAATCCGGGCCATCCTCCTCGACTTTCGGTGTCTGCTTGCTTTAGGTAGGCTCATGGAAGAGACAGCTACGGGAACATGTCACGGAAGTTGCCGGCAACTTTGCTCTGACAAGCTCGGTATTTCGATTAGGCAGACCACGATAGTTGCTTCCGGGGAAAAGACGATAACCATAGAGCAGAAGAATAATTGGTCGCGTCGATTATTTGGTCGTTTTCGCAGGTTTGACAGACATGTATGTCATCGTGTCTTATGTAGGACTAGTTGTTCCATTACTCTTGCGTTATACCACGCGGTAGGCGGTCCGTCACTTTCCGGTCAGGCAACAGTGTCGTGGAATCTTGTACTTGTCTGTTTTGTGTGGCGTTCCTCTGTCACAAGCATATCTAGCTTCACCACCCGCTCTTATTTTCACGATGAAGAGTGCTTCGTCTCTACGCTTGACCGCAGGGGAAGCTACTAGGGATAGACCAAAGCTGCGGATGGGTGAGTTGGGTTAGGTTGGGTTGCGTTTATACCGAGTATTCGCCGCACCGACGCGCGAAGTCACGCCGCCGAGCGCCAGGAAAGACGGTACTAACAGAATAAAACAACAAGTTAGGAAGAAGGTGAGCGCAAATGGCGTGGCACATGGATCACTGCGGTTGCCTGGGAAACTCGGCACGCCGCACATAGGCGCATCCCGCCGCCATTGCCGCGTTCCTAATAAGATGGACGGCTGTTGGTTTCGCACGGCACACCGCTAATGGTACCGCGCCCAGAGTAGGCGACTGTGCGGTACTCTCCGAGCAGGTTCTCCCCTCTAATGCCCGCCTCGGGCGTACCTGCCACGCCGAGCACTGACCACTCTCTTCAAGCATCGGCGATGTCAGGGTTCACTACTGATTGTTAAGCTCTCGACCAAGATGGCTCGCCTTTCCTTGGTTCGTGATAATTATTGCTTCTAACGTACAGAGCCACTGAGTTCATTCGTGGAGCCATTTTGTGATACACAAGACGGTATCGTGGTCAGAGATCGCGTTACGTTGTGTTGCTACTTTCAGGAACGGCAGAAAAAAAATGGTTGAAAGAAGGTTGATAGCAAGCATCAAGGATGAACTTGGAGAAGTAATGCATAAATCGCGTTACGTTGTGTTGCTACTTTCAGGAACGGCAGAAAAAGAATGGTTGAAAGAAGGTTGATAGCAAGCATCAAGGATGAACTTGGAGAAGTAATGCATAAATCGCGTTAATGGCACAAAGCCGGCGTGAGCACCGCGCACGACTACTTGCGGGTTTACCATCGCTCCGTACAGGAGCACTAAGCGCTGAGTGGCAGTTACACAAAGCACTGGTCGCTCTACATTCAAGGGACTGACCAAGGCTGCTATTTGGAAGCCATAAGAACGTGAGTGTCGTTCTTCACTTCGTTATTAAACAAAGGAAATTGTACCGCACGTAGATGCTTGCTTCGTTTTGGTTTAGTTTATAAGGTTTTAACGTCCCAAAGTGACTCAGGATATCAGGGACGCCGTAGTGAAGGGCTCCGGAAATTTCGACCGCCTGGGGTTCATTAACGTACAATGATATTGCACAGTACACGGATGCAGATGCTTGCTTACGAAATGAACGCAGAAATTTTTAACATATTTAGTGAGCTGGTTAGCGAGCCGAAAGGAAGTAAGAAACAGAAACGCAAGTGGTCAGTATACGTTAGGTTTGGACCTCTCATTTAAAGAACAATGATAACTTTGAAATCGAAATTATCTCCTTTCCTTGATCGCAGCAAGTGCTCCAGTTCGATTGAAGTGTATTTAGTCAGCTTTTTTTCCCCGTCTTTCACTGTATAACGGGCACAAGAATCGAAAAATAGGATGATATTTCTAGTCCCAGTGGCTTAAAATCGCTAGTAAGCGTTGTGTGAAACGCACACACAAAAAGTTAGCGAGATTTTCCTCGCATCAGTAAGTTAAATATTAAGGAAAGACTTTGCGCATTGAAATGCATTCTGCCAGAAGGAAGTTGTCTGCTTCCAGTCCTGATAAAAAAAAAATACCTGTAGCTGAGAGACTAACGAAAGGTTCCCCATTACAATTGCCGTGACTGGCTTCTACACCTCATTTCCATGCTTACGAGGAAGGATCTTTTTTTTTCTCCTAATGTCTTAGCGAGCCAGCATAAATTTAAAATTGCCCTACTTTCTTTTATTCTTGTTGTGAATGCCCCGGTATATTTTAAGCTCTCCATCGCTCTTTTGCCACCCCAAAAATAAAAGCGGAAGAAACGAAAAAGCTTATTCCGGGACATTCATTGTTTTGGGTAAACTAGACTAGAAGGTAGACCGATTTTGGAGCTTAAGGTTTTTACTGACCACTGAAAGGGACCAAAGAGCAAACAAAGAGAGCAAAAGAGAGCTGTGCAAACACGTGAATAAATGACCCAGCAGTCCATTTTAGATAACGGCACTTTCTTTTTTAGCAACAACCAACTTTCTCATCAAGCAAGAGCTATTCACAAATTTAGGATAACAAAAAGTAAAGTACAAATTTTCTGCGCTTATTCGTAATGAGGATGAGACAGATTGCCCGCCTGAAAAAGGCTGATAAGGCTATTTAATTACCCCAGAAAAATTTTAAAATTTTCCACCAAAATGACGAGCGGCATGTAGCTCTCGCATAATTCTTCAGCGGTTATAATGCAGCTGAGACATCTCGGAGGAAAGCTGGGTAAAAGCCTAGATACAGTGCCTCCTTTGGCTGCTCGAGCGAGTTTTGGTGCCATTGCATCAGATCTGGAATGTTTTAGTTTCCGAGGTGTGCGATAAGGGCACCCGCTGGTAGACGCACATTTTTGAGCATCGATTGGGCTCCCTCGCAAAGGATGTCCTCTAAGTAAAAATGGTCCTGACTTGCTTGTTTGTTCACTCACACATTTGAAAATTCACTCGACCTCTCACTCTCTCAACCGCTCATTGAATCACTCGCACGCTCGCTCGCTCACTCACTCACTCACTCACTCACTCACTCACTCACTCACTCACTCACTCACTCACTCACTCACTCACTCACTCACTCACTCACTCACTCACTCACTCACTCACTCACTATCCCACCAACTCACTCACTCATCAACCCTTCGACCTATAGACTGACTCAGTCATCCAGCCACGCACACACACAGTCACTCGTTCACCGACGCCCTCATCCCACCACCCACTCAATCACTCAAGCACTCACTCAATCACTCACCCATCCCTCCGCACACTCATTTAATCACTCACTTTGGACCCAATAACTCACCCGCCCCCTACCCGCCCACTCAATTACTAATCAACTCGATCACTAACCTACTTAGTCAATCACTCACTCAGTCACCCCACACCCTCTCACTCACTTCCCAACCCGCTTACGAAACCACTCGTCACCCATTCCCCTCAAACCTCTCACTCACTCACCAATCCCTTCGCTTATTCACTGACTCACCGACCCACTCACTCATCCGTCCACCCACCCTCTTACTAAGTGACTCACTCACTCACTTGCTCACCAATCACTTACTCCGTCAGTCACTCACTCAACCACTTGATCAATCACTCACTCACCCATACAATGACACTCACTTAATGGGGGACTGCGAAATAAGAGGATTCTTTGGGGTACCGGCAACGTTTGGCTTTCAGATAATGTGATAACGCGCACGCACAGGTCTCGGCGCGAGACATGCAGCGGTGCCCTTCTGCGACCGCTGCAGGCGCTGGTCTAAAAGGATGGGCCGTTCTTTGTGCGTGTTTGCCTGCGCATAAATAATATGTAAATTATGACTAAAGTAACCTGGTAACGCGTGCCTGCGTGCTGCTAGGGTCACCAATAAAAGCGCGAATTACGCACTCAATGCTCACAGGACGCTGCCATTTGTCGGAAGATCAGTCATAAAGTCAGCGCGAAAGCTTTAGGAATGACATTATATGCTCCAAACGTAGAAAACTGTAGGAAAGCTTATAGTTCGATGCTTGTTTCTAAGCAACCACCCACCGGGTCCAGGTGTGAAAAATTCCTTAAAATGGAATTAGTATATTCGTAGTACGCTCACTTGCCGCCTAGGCTCATAGCTACTTTCATTTGAATCTTTGGCTAATAATAGGAATGATCTCGTCTTAAATGCACGGTAGGCTTAGTAAGTGTCTTTAGTAATGCAGCGCTGAAAAACACCTTTATTAATGCCTACATCTCCGAGATAAGAGCTGAAAAAGCGAAAAGGATATCGAACTCGCCGCAAAGCTTCCTCCAATGGGTTTACTCACATTCCAGGGAATTGGAATGAAGAATAGAAGAAGAATATTCTTTCTCAGCCTCGTTTTGTGAGTTATATTTTCTAAATCCATAGTTGAAATAACATTGCCTGCGACAGAAAATTTGTCTTCTTTTGAATAATATACAGTTGAAGCTCGTTCCAACAAAGTCGAGGGGCCCGGAAATTAATTAAATCGGCAGCTTCGTTATAGCTCGGGTAGAACGAGCTTGCAAGGGGAATCATCATTGCTTCGTTATATTCAATATTTCATTACAGAGCGTTTCGTTATACTGAGGTTAGACGTATTGCTATAGTGTCCTTGATTTTTGTTCGTGATCCCTTCCTAGCAAGGAATTAACTAATTTGTTTGACTTACTTATATGGTAAGTATTCGAAGTGGAGAGACGCACACACGCACGCAATGGCTTGAGGGAATGGCTGCGCGGATCACAGTGTGCAAAACACTTTTTCTGCTCTGTAGAAAATTCGTGTTGCACCTCTAATTTAGTGAAGTGTGATTGCTACTTTAACATCGAAAATAGATATTTCAAAATGCCTCCTTGCAACGGCTAGCAGTGAGAGCCGAACACCGAGAGCATTAGCTGGTTATAAGCTTGTCACATAGGGGCAACAACTACTTTTTACAGACCTGATTCAGTAGCTGTTACTCATAATAAAGACTAAAAATCGTATTTTTTAAACCCCGATTTTTCGTGAGGACTATTGCTGTTGTCTTATTCTTTTTTCCGCAGAGATGCCTCCTGAAATAATGAAGCATTTGTATAAACTATAATAGTAATAATAACTGGTTTGGGGGGAAAGGAAATGCGCAGTACCTGCCTCATATATCGTTGGACACCTGAACCGCGCCTTAAGGGAAGGAATAAAGGAGGGAGTGAAAGAAGGAAGAAAGAGGTGCCGTAGTGGAGGGCTCCGGAATAATTTCGACCGCCTGGGGATCTTTAACGTGCACTGACATCGCACAGCACACTGGCGCCTAAGCGTTTTTCCTCCATAAAAACGCAGCCGCCGCGGTGGGGCTCAAACCCGGGAACTCCGGATCAGCAGCCGAGCGCCCTAACCACTGAGCCACCGCGGCGGATCTTTGTATGAACAGCGAGGTCGTTTTCTATCACTGGCTAAATGTGAGGTCGCCACTACAATGGCGTCTTACGGGATCTTCGTGCCACCTGTGCAAAAAAACAGTATAAATGCACAGACACCGCTAGCTTTCTCTAGAAAACGCGCATACAGGCTAAAACGTGCATTTAGAAAAGAGTGAGTAGAAAGTCTTAGAAGTGTACGTCATTACCATATAGCCATCGCTCAACTGAGGTGTTGACGGCTTCTGAAAGCTCTCCCCTTGTGCAGGAGTGTGCTACTTTTAAAACCTTCCTGATATGCCAAGATGTTTTATCCCTTTATTTTGGGACAGCTCACGAGGCGCTATGCGTTTATTTCGGTTCATTTAGTGGGGGTGAGTATTCGCCTAGGGCTATAAAAAGATCTAGTGCATACGGGGGCCTAAGGCAAAGAGATTAGGGAAGTTCACGTGCATAGCTCCAGCGCCTTGGTGTTCATGCTGTTTGTTCTGAAAAACTGACAAACTTCCAGTGCTCTTTGAGCGGGCTTATCTTTGTCAGTGTAAGCGCATGATGATAATATAGCGGATAGTTTCATGAAAGCGGAGAATCGGTGATGAGAAAAGTAAAAGCGGTGGATGCTGTAGCTGCGAGCGTTATAAATGACGTCAACAGGCGTAGCAAGTGCGGCCATAGGCGTCAGGAATAACAGAAAAAATATAAGAATTTGCAAACAGGAATAATCCAAGAATTCCAAGCGCAAACTCAGGAACAGGAAATGG
Source organism: Amblyomma americanum (assembly GCA_030143305.2). Taxonomy (NCBI): domain Eukaryota; kingdom Metazoa; phylum Arthropoda; class Arachnida; order Ixodida; family Ixodidae; genus Amblyomma; species Amblyomma americanum. Next base: position 178,082 of record JARKHS020026457.1, on the reverse strand, counting down.
ACATGGAAAAGCCCTAGTGGAGGAAATAATATTGCAGTAGGCCTAATATAGGGCATTCATTGTAATATTGTGCAGGAAGTGGAAATGTGGGATGTAGCTACAATAAAATGCTAAGTTTTAGAATTACCTTACGCTAGAGGCGGAAATGAGGAAATAAGCCTAAAAAAAGCACAGTAGTGATCTATCGACAAGAAAACAATTGCAACAGTTGAGGATATCGGTCCACAACCGATATTCTGGACAGGGAAGGGAGGCTGCTGATGAAGCTTGTGAGGACACATTTACGCTGTGTACCTCAATAAATGTCCTCATAAGTGAAAAAAACAAACAAAACAACCAGTGTCTTCTTGATGACGCTGGTAGCCAGCATTGTGTTTCTTTTTAAACTGCGTATTTTATGCTCATCGCTAGGGCACAGAGAACTTTTGCTCGGCTTCAATATCTAAACCGCAGAGCGAAGTTTACCTCTTGATAACAACTTGAACCTAAAGACGAAGGCGCATGGTGTTTTCGGCGCGGTATGACGCCTATAAAATTGCCGGGATCCTAACCACCAAGAATTTTGCGGCATGGCGTAACGTATTCAAAACAAGCCGTGTACTTTTTCCCAAATCATGGCGGATAATCCCCCCCCCCCCCACCCCCGCTGCAATCATTGCAACCTTTTGAATACTTTAACTTGCCTGTGTTTTATTCAATAATACAAAACCTATCTCAATGAACTGCGGCATATTAGCGTATTTTTATGCCAGGATGTTATGCAAAAAGCACTTTTTGTGTTTTTTATTTCAGACACTCTCAAGCGGTATGATTTTGTAAACGGCCGAATATATTAAAAAAACGGGCAATAGAAAAAGCCAACTGGGTGGTCCAACCTTAACGTCATGTCTCGAGACCGTGCCTCAACATTATGCAAGCTTCCTTATTCCACGAGAAAATATATGCTGCATTCTGCCACACAAAAATTGCGCCTCTGCGATTCCTTGCTGGCTTCAAATTTTCCGACCTCTCAGATCGTGCTTCAGTTGTCCGTACGCATGCCGATCTCAAGCGACACGTCACATCCATAAACGGATTGTTTAAAGTCGAACCGGGCAACGACGCAAAAGGGAAAAGAAAATTCGCAGGCGATCACACGCTTTGATGCCTTTTTTTAAAATTGATTTCTTGGGAAAGGAAATGGCGCAGTACCTGTCTCATATATCTTTGGACACCTGAACCGCGATATAAGGGAGGGGATAAAGGAGGGAGTGAAAGAAGGAAGAAAGAGGCGCCGTAGTGGAGAGCTCCGGAACAATTTCGACCGCCTGGGGATGTTTAACGTGCACTGACATCGCACAGAACAAGGGCGCCTTGGCGTTTCGCCTGTGATGCCTGAAATCTGCGCTCAGACTATTGGTTACATTTCGCACGTCAATTCATCGCCTTCCTATTTTGTTTCTAATCGGCTTTTATCGCCACTTTTCTTTCCGGTGTTTCATTCGCTTCTGATACCTGGAGGCTTCATGAATGTGGAGTTGGGTGAAGGCGGGTCAACCTTCTTGCGTGTGGAGGTGGAGAGTGCAGGGTCGTAGGTGTGCGCAGACTCACGCACGCACGCGCGCACACGCAAAGACACGCACAGAGAGAGAAAGAGACCACAGCGTTTGGGAGGAAAGGGGGCTATAGTGCTTACGCAGTAAAATGAAATGGGAGGTAAATACCTACTCATGACTACAGCTTGGGCTGTTCCCCTGTGAACAATATATTAGACAAAAATTCATCGCTATTATTCTGTACGCATTCGCACTTCGGTCTGAGCTGGCTTGTCGTCGCGTTGCCATGGGGTGGCATTTGCGCTACGTATACCTTCTTCCTTCTCTCTGCTTCTCACTTAGTGACGTGCATTAAACGCGGTCACGTCCATCTCCTCTTGAGGATGTACATTTTAGCACCCCTATTTTATCATGTCGTACACCTGACAGGCCTGAACTTTAGGTGCCACTGAGGAATAAATTACGCGACCATTGTAACGGTGACAAAACACGACGGCGGCTGGCGCCACTAACGGTAGCTGTCTAGCGAGTCTACGCGTATGCATCGAGGCGAGCCGGGACACTCCCGTGGGAGGATCGTGCACGAAAGCATGCCAACAGATACTCGAGGGAAAGAAAGAAAGAAAGCGAAAGGGAAAGAAAGGAAGAAAAAGAAAGGCGCACTTCGGATCGTGCAGCTTCGGGCGGACTCCGCCGTACGAATGTCGTGACAAGCGATCCGCTGTCCTCCCCAACACGCGCCAGTCTGACTGCGGCTTGTACCGGGACGACTCTTATCTATTTGGCAGCAGGACCTGATTTAGGGTTTCGCCCGTGGCTGCAGCCGAACTGCGCGACATTTGTGAAAGCAATGGCGTGTACAACAGAGGGTTGTTCCCAGAAGGCGGGTTCGGGTCGCGACGAGCCCCCTCTCGCGCACAGGGACGCCATTTACTCGCCCCGTGACGTGTGGCGTTCGTTGGCGATCTTCATTCTTGTGGGCATTCAGGGATGGTGCTGCCATTCGTAAAAGCAAAACATTAACGACACCCGCGGGCGCGGCCGTTACCGCAGCGGGTTCACGCTTGGTGCCTCAACTTTTTTTTTGTTTCTGCGCTTGCTTCGTCTTCATGAAAATAAAATAAAAAAAGATGGCGGTCCTACATTTCTCTCAGCTAGCGGCATTCGTATCTGTGGGATTTGCGTTAGGCTCGAAATTTCGATTTTCAACCATAACTTTTTTCTTTGCTTTCTTTCACTCAGTTCCTCTGCTACTCTTTATTTCTGTCGTGTAGTGGCCTAAGTTGTCCTTGTAAAGTTTGTTTTTGTTTGTTTTTAATTTTAGTGACGCTTGGCTACCGTTTCGGAGGTCTTATTAGCGATTTCTGGCTGAAGGCTGGAGCGTTGTGGGAACAGCCGCAAAGGAGAAAACCGCCACTAACTTTAGTGGCGAACTTACACGTTATCTCTTCCTATTCAAATTGGAATAGGAGACTGCTTTTTGACGTTTATTTCGTTTAACTCGACCGAGTCGGCCGAAAAATATCCTCAGACACATGCTTCCTGCTCCGATATTTAAGGCGCGCACAGGAGAGAATTAAGATAAAGGGCGTTCGCGTTTATTTTTGCGGAATTTGTTTTGGTTTGTTTTTCTTTCTGTTGCCACTTCTTAGTGGAGGAGAAAATTGGCATTTAGGCTTAAGACACCGATGAATAAAAGTTTGTGTTATTTTATGGCACGAAAATATTTGCTTGTTTTTCTTTCTCTTTAGATATGCTATATAACTAAACATGCTGACTAGAAAAACTTTGACTTTGAAGGAAATTCGGTCCGCTCTTTAGAGGAAGTTTAGAGGAAGCTAATTGAAGTTACTGAGTGGATATTCAATGGATGACCAAACGTTATTCCGTGGAGCGTTAAACAGATTTGGCATTTTAGTCCTCGCTTTTAGGTATGTTATCAAAACTTCTGGTAAAAGTTATGCGGTCTGTCAAGCATCAAGAACTAGTTTGATGTGAACTATAAAATTTAAACGGGGCTCAGCAAATAAAAAAATAATTTTTACTCATTGTTACGGAAGTGTGGCATAGTTAGAATAAACAATTTATTTACTGATAGATAAAATTTGTTGGCCCTAAGGAGGAAGGAGATTGAAAGCAATTTATGCGATCAGAACGCCAGTGACCGCATCAATACTAAGCGCTTTGACATGGGAATTTGTGACTCACACGGTCGTCATTGTAGCCTGTCACAGGTAACAAACAGAAACTAATCACGGTGAATGTGGCCAAACAAAAACGACTATAAATTCAAAGACTTGCCAATTTGAAGAAAGCTCTAGTGGAGCGTCAGAACTAAGGTAACCATACCTTTTAAATACGTAATGAAGAAGGTCATGCATTAATTGTTTATCTATGATAGCGTGGTTTACATTTTGCAACGTTAGGTTAATAGTTTACTTCTTTCAGCTAACAATGCATTCATCTAAAAGCATGCTAAGTTTTCAGAAGAATTATATTGTAGTGCATGAGTTCAAAAAGCCCAATGTTGCTTTATGGGTTCTCGAGACTTGTGCAAGTCTATTTATAACGAGTGCAAAAATAAATTATGATAAAGAGCTCTATCTGGCCCAGCGGGGTATTTCTTGTGGGCACTGTTTCGCCCAAGGCCACTCTTAAAAATGTTCCCAATTCTAATGGCTGACGATTCAGTGCAGCAAACAATTGATGAAGAACATAGTTTTATAACAGCGAATGACGCCTATACATTTTTCACCCTCGCTTTCTTTTTTCAAACTGGTTATCATGGCGCTAACAGCGTAATCTGAAATTCCGTCCTTAGCAGCCTTCACAGTTCATGATACCCTCATAAGAATGCCAACAGAGTCGCAAGGAAATGTCTGTTAGAGCCGCTGTCTGCGTAGTTTACACAGCATATTTGGGTGGCAGGTCCTTCACAGCATAGCGACAAAACCAGTGCTGCGATCAGAATCCCACCTTGCCTGCCGACTGCCCGGTCTCACACTTCGTTTTTTTCCAAGCTCTACTTTCTCCTCTCGAAGCACTGAGCAGAATAGCAGAGAACATCCATAAGCACAACGACAGGCAAAGACCAATGGTTATTAAGGACTGTGACATGCATGTATAAGAAGTAACAGAGATTAAGACGCTAAAAATTCAGGGGAACGCTGGGAAAATCAAAATGGCATGCGAGCCGCTGAAGGCCACTATGCGAACATGGCGGTCTTTTAAACACCACAGTTAGATGCACAACAGCAACTAGAAGGTAGAAATGAACTCACGCGGAGCGCATGTTGGGGCGAACAGAGAGGCGATGGTCTGTTAGGGTAACGCAGCGAATTGAGAGGGAATCAGAGCGTAACATTGGGCGCCGGAGTTGTCAGTTGTCTGGCCGGGAGGTGACACCGGGCTAAGGGGAGGATTCAAACGCGGGTAGTGCATTTTGGATATCAAAGGTAAAGGCTGGTTTGGACGTATGGGCAAAGATAGGATTGTTCAGTAGCTTTACTTCTCTTCCCCGCCACTTCCCGCCCCTTTCCGGGCATTATGAGCTGTTGCGTCAAAGTTGGTCAAAACGGCGTGAGGCAAACCACTGAGGCCAAGGAAGAGATTGATGATTATAGAGAGGAAAACAGGCAGGTTAATCGCGTAGACGAACCTGCACTAGGATTAACGGCCAAATGCAAACAAGATAGTAAACATGCTTTCATGGCCCAAAGCTTACAGTTCATCAAATAAAGAAAGAATAACGTTCCTGATTCACTTTCTCTGCAATGCCATGTTTTGCTGATACTGTAGAAGCTTGGGCAAGTTGGTGTGACATGGTCTGTGCACTTGTCACGTCCTTTGTCCCCTGCGCTGCTGAAAAAGCCATGTTTTGGTTTCTTGTTATTTTTTTCAGCCTTTTAATATATTTAAACTTGTTCTGACTACTATTTTGCGCATTGCAAGACTGCAGTAATGTGAGAGCTTTAAGCGAAATTGGGCGCGGTAACATTGTGGGCATTAAGACACCGCCATTGACACACCGCCTAGTTCTGAGTACATAAATATTGGCGATTCGTCGCTAAAACGTCGTTCAAGCTGCGAGCAGACGTCTATCCGAGCTATCGAAGCCTCACTGTTCCGGCAGCACGCGCTGCAAACGCGTCACTGCAGATGAGCGCTCCAAGTGTTTCCAGTTTCTCATCGGTCATTAATTGGCTGGCGCAGTGCGCTCACGCAGTTCCACCTCGGTGCGGCAGAGTGCGCGTGTTTAGCGCTCTGTTCGTGCGCGTCTGTCTGTCTGTTCCATCTTGCCAGCGAAGGACGCTGCGCAGTTCCGAATTCCCGGAGCTAGGTTCATTCGGGGAGAACTCATTAAGACCTCGTTGGGCGAAGTGCTCGGCTGCTGAGCTTCCCCTGGAACTGGAGGCAATCAGCCCCTAGAGAATTCAGGCCTTCTACGGTTTTAAGCATCGAGACGGCGTAAAGAATGCTCTGCGTTCTTCGGTTGCAGGTCTTATTTTTACTTATCGCGAATAGCTGTTGACAAGGGGACAAAAAGGTCGAGTACTGTTCAGCGTCGTGATATTGCGGCACGGTACCTTAGTCCTGGTTCACAACGTTGATGCTCCGCAGGGGTGGTCGTCACTGCTTCTAATAAAGGTTTTGCCGCGTTTCTTGTTTAATGCATATGTACTAAAACGAGGACGGGTTAATTGGAGAAATATGGGAGAGGCTTTTGCCCTCCAGAGGGCGTAGTGAGGTGGAGGAGGACGATGATGATAGTGAAACATTGCTTCTCTAATGGACTACAAATGCTTGCGTTATTTGACTAAAGAGCTTCATAATATTTGCTCTTATAGTGCGACAGCAAGGATTCACTAGCAATCCTGCAAAAGCCGATGTTTGAAGCCTCTCAAGGTACCTGCAGAAATAAAATAAATATTGCCGTGACTGGGTTTTGAACCCGCGGCGGCGCGAATAGATCAGCAAATCTTGCTTAGGCAAGCTGGTTCAAGCTTGATGATGTAATGAAAATGGCGTTATGAACGAGGACAAAAATTTGAACCCACAGGACAGGACCAGCGCCACTGGGAGTTCAGTATTTTACATACACTTCAAAACGCCGAAGATAGACTGAACTTTCAATCGCAACGCTTTTATTCTCAAGCAATTCGACACCACTCGAGATTGGCAGGTTGAGACGGCGATCAGGTTACCATGCAAAATGACGGGATCGGTGAGAAAACTTCTATGGGCTCATTGGCGTTGGCGTAGACGACGTTGTAGACTCCATTGATTTTGAGCAAAGGAAACGTGCATAACGTTCTCCCTGGGTCAGTGGACACCTCAGCCGCGCTTTCAGGCGGTGGTGGTGAAAGCTTTTATTTGCTATAACAGAGAGAGTTTGGGAGCCACAGAGTGAATCCACTACATGGTCGGTACCACTAGTCCGGGACAGCGTATCACGAGGCCCCGTCTCGCTCCCGTTTCACCACATCTCATTGGGACTGCAGCGATGAACTTTTGAGAAGGGCAATCTTCCATGCCTCTCGGGAAAGAATTGAGGAAGGGGAGAGGTGGGGATTTCGTGTACATGCCCGCACCATGTGGAACATATCACAGGTCTCCCCATGCTGCAGGCATTACCCATTCGTGTTAGGATCGAAATGTTTGATGACTACAGGACAGAGTAGAGTACCTGTTGGCAGGTGCCTTAAAGTTCGCTCCTCTGCTTTGCTCAGCCCCTTTGCAAGAGCCGGGAAAAGGCGGCGGTTGTCGCTATAATCTTGAATTATTTCCCTGAACCGCAGCAACGGCTGGGTTGTCTCCGAGCCAGAAGAGCTGGGATGAGGAGCCCGGTGGGTAAGCGCTCGGGGAGCCGCGTCAGCGGCCTCATTACCTCGTAAGCCATGGTGGCCTGAAGTCCAAGTGATTCTTTTCGCGCTTGGATCAGTGGCAGTCTACCTTAAAATTTGAATGGCTAAGGGGCAGATCCCGCCTGCTAAGTAATGATCACATGCTTTTTGGAAGTCCCCGATGAAGATTCTGGAATTGGAGTCCGTGGCAGCAAGTATTATCGCCACTTCCTTGGGCTCGGAATGAGAGTTCATCAACGTGCTTTTCCTGGTGAACGACAGCGGCCGTCTAAAATGCCGTGGATGGCGGCCCTGCTACGTCAACATAGTATACACCGGGTCGGGAGCCGTGTTGTCTCTCAAGCCCCCGAGCCCGTTCTTATCACCTGCTTTCGTGCGTGTCGGTGTCCTCGTTACGTGGAAGCGGAGAGACCCATGGCATCGCAGTTCTGGGATACGGTCCGCCTTCTCTGGAGTGCAATCGTGTTGGATGTGGAAGCGGTTGAGCAGGTGGCTCCCGGGGGCCGTGTGCCTGAGCCGCGGGTATTCGTTCAGGAGGTGGGCCTCCCGCAACTCCAGGTATGAGTTGAACACCCCCAATGTCTTGAGTTTACCGTTAAAGGTAGCCATCGGGAGATCCAGGGCTCGATTAGTTGCCTTGCGGATGATGGCGTCTATTTACTCATTGTCTTGCTTTGTAGAGCGAAGGCATGGCCTGGCGTAGACGATCCGAATAGTCACGAAGCCATGGGAGAGTTGAAGCACGTTCCCGCCCCGCAGACTGCCCCGCTTGTTGGAAACACGGCGATTCACGTGCCCTACCCGTTCGCCTACTCTCTTGAGTTTCGCAATAGGGGAGTCCGGTCTGAGTCTGTGGTGAATGAACAGGCCCAGGATCCGGAGCTCCTCCACCTCTCTGATAGGAGCTCCCGACAGAGAGATCTTATCCTTTGGGTTCGCTCTGACATGGAGGAGCTCTGTTTTAGCTGGAGCACATTCGAGCTCACAGTCGATAGCTTACGCATCGACAATGGAAGCGGCCTGCTGAAGGCGGGACTCCATTGTCCCAGGTCTATCCTCGGTGGTCCAGACTATAATGTCATCTACATATAACGCGTGTTGAATGCCTTCCACCCGGGCCAGTGGGCTTGGGAAGCGCATCATAGCCATGTTTAATGGGAGCAGTGATAACCCCGCTCCCTAAAGGGTACCTCGTGTTCCCATGCTTTTAGATCCGTGGCGGTGGTCGTACAACATTCGTGCTTTGCAATGCTAAAGCGACAGCAATTTATTCCTTATTTTCGTTGGGCATGGCATTACGAAAGTTAGCCTGCTAAACGGGCCTTTCTGGCAGCTCCGATGTAATAAACACTTTTTCTTTTAATCTCTGAAATACACATCCCCTCGCGAATAGAAATATAGAATTATTATTTGTCTTTATTCTGAAGCTGTTCAGGTGACTCATCCACTCGTGGCTGCGGAACAGCAGCTTGGTCGCTGCCGCAGTGTTCCGGAAGCCGTAGACAAAATGAACGACTAAAATTTGTCAGTGGCGCTTGCCGACGCAGGTGCCTGAGAGAATTAAACTCTGTCGTGTCGCAAGCCAGCTGACAGTATCCGGGTTGCGGAGTGCCGCTACACGCCCAGATCTTTTATTTTTGCGACAGTTCTTGTCTGACACGTTGTTGGCAATAAAATACGGGCTCTAGGTGCAGTTTTCACCTTGATAAAAAAGAGAAAACCAGAGGAAAGTGAAATACGAGAGTGCCAATCGACGCAGGCCAGGCAGTATGTGCGAAACGTGTGTGCTCAAGCTGGGTAGTGCTTCACTGCCTCGAGTATCGTTACAAAACACGTGAGAATGCTGTAAAGAGAGGCCGCTCCATACATATTCCTTGCATTTTCCTGTAATTGACGCTCCATCCAGAGGTACGGTGAGTTAAACTTTTCACAATGCGGTTTATAGGTTAGAAATACTGCACACGTATTGGAAGTGTGAACCTCGCGATACTTTACTTGAAAAAAAGTGCAAATGGTCACTCACGATCTCTTGAGGTGTTTCAAAGCACGTCAGCATGCTGCGGTGACGACCGTCGCTAGAGCTAACATTTTCATGCCTCATACAACGGGCTAAATCGAGCATATTGTGGCGCTGTGTCACTAACTGAAGCTTTTGGTTCAGATGCGATAGTTAAAAGTCCACTTGCCCAAGCAGAGAGAACCGCTGCGCACCACACCGTAGGGGATGAGTTGTGATCAACTTCGACCAATTGCACCTTTTTAGCATGCATAGAACTCCTCGTAAAGGGACTTTTCTTTTTCTTCCGTCTCCATCGAAAGGGGTGCGCTGCGGCTGGGGATCCAATCACAGGTTTGCTGTTAGCGGCAGTGACACGTTACAACTTCCTGTGATTTACATTCACCTCGCAAACGGTTATGACATAGTTCGTCATAACTTTGTCTTGGCACTCTGGCAGATAGCCAAAATCACTAACCTACTGTTTTTTTTAATATAAGGTAAACAAATTTAAAAAGAGGGCACATCAAGGTTTATCGTAAAATATGAGCTCGTTATGTCTTTTGCTTTTAAGTCATGCCTTAGACACGAATGGCTGGCGCCCGCTTTCTGCTAATCGCTTAAAACCTTCGAATACGTTTCTACACCAATATTGATGCTGCACGTATCCGTGGATTCTCCTAAACCTGCACCAATGAAGTTCCGTTTTTCTTCAAATTTTGAATTTACGCTCGCAGCAGTAGACCTCGAAAACCTTACGGTACCTAGTGTCATCGGTGAAGTAGACACACATAGGGAAGACAGGTAAATGCCCATCACGAACGCTCCTCTTCCCATTGTTCACTATTTTTTTTTCTCTCTAAGAATGTTCCTGATAAGGTCTTGCGTATCTGTGCTTGTGTAAAACTTTTTTCTAGATTCCCCTTGTTTTTAAATGACCAAGAGCCTGCGCTTTAAGTAAAAAGAAACACTATCGCCCAAACCGAAGCTGTCATATGCTAGAAAAAGAAGGATTAAAAGAAATGAATTACACGTGCCCTCATAGCCGGCGAATTTTGCAAGTAAAACACATGCGGCAAAAATAAATTTCGAGCCCGTATCTCTGAGACAAATCAACATCTTCATTGAATTCCAAACTTCGGCAATATTTTTCGTTATGAACGTCACAATTTCGACTCGCCTGTAAGAAACATCTTTAAATCCAATTTTCTTGTGTATTAATGCGTATTTTTCCGCAGTACAAACTGCCACATAGCCAGAAAGAGCGACAGAACCAATTTATACTGCTAACAACAATTAGAGTTGTCGCCAGCGGATGCCTTTAATACTATAATGCTACTAATACTAATACTGGCAGTTAATTGCTAATTTGCCGGTGTTTCTTATCCGCTGGTTGGCATAACACTTGAGTGGGCTCTAAATGGCTTCTTAAAGGAGGTTGCTAGCACATTCGACGTCCCTTCGGCGCCCTATTCGTTAGATTGCTTGTATATGTTATTTTTTCCACTGCACGGGACATCAGACAGGTCGCAACCAAATATTTGCTCCTTGTCTCCATGCATTGGTATTAAAGCTTGCCCCGCAAATGTTGCGCATTTTATTTTCCGTAAAACGTTTCTTCTTGAAATGCATACCTCAACCTTCAAAACATTCAGGGGCGCTTTTTGTTGACCTAAAGTGCGGTGAGGCTAAAGCCCTTGGTGCGGTGTGGTTGCTTGTCACTGTTGTGTGGTTAAAATGTTAAGTACACAATTGTTTGTGAATATTATATGGTTGGGACTCTGGAGAACGTTTGGGAGGCATCTGTGTGATTCGACGCCTTTCTGCAAACACTCTGCAGCGTCCTAGACAAGGAGAGCTACATAAGCGTTGGCATGGAAGTAACATAGTTGTTAGCACGCTCCGCTGCGGAGCGGAAGGATGGTGGTTCGAATCCCATCGTGCACATGGATTTTTTTCCTTGTCGAGTTGAAGAGCGTAACGGACGGACCGATGTACACGAGCATGAGTCATTGAAGGCTTTCGCCTTAATAGTTAGAAGTTGCATGCGTGTGGTAGAGATATTTGTACCATGGTCTATTCTCTGCCGATTTCGTAACTGACATGAAACACATAGCTGCTAATTAGTCTTGTGTCATTATGCCGCATTCTTTTTGGACTGTCTTAAGCACATTATAAAATAATGTATATCAATATCGCACTGTATAGGATCGGTTGCTATTATTGGAACCAGACACTTGCTGAGTTACCACGCCGATGGGTTTCCGGGAGTTTTGCGGATTTTACAGCGATAGCTGTTATGCGCCCGACCCTGGCTTCCGCGACCGCCGTCGGTGTCGTCGTCGCCGTCAGCGTCGTCACCGTCGTTGCTGTCGGCGTAACCGGTGGGTGCGTTAATCCACCCACCGGATGGATGTCATCAACGCACCCACCTTATATCACGGTAAACCTCGGTCGCATAACCCTACGGGAGGCTCTATTTGGAACAGCCGCCTGCCACTGCCGGGGTGCATCACTTGATCACTACTCCAGTACGATATGAGGTCACTGCATCTTTTCTACCTCGAAATATCCCCAAAACTAAATGCCTATACAGCTATCGCTGAATCTTGCGTTACGTAGCCGTGATCGTCATGTGAGTTTTTTTGCTGGTGCGAGGCAGGGAACACAACTATGTTAAAGCAAGTTGTACACGCTTTATCCTTCTGCAGAAAAGAGCGACAGCTATAGATATATTAGTTATTCTTGCGCATGAAGTGTGACTAAAACAAAGACAGGAGACGCGTGGGCGGCGAAGACCAAGAGTGCGCTTTTATGCCGTGTACCTTTAAGCCTAAACGGTATATGCTTCTTTGGTTTAAATACGATTTAGCAGTGCACTACAACATGAATAAGAACGGTACTGACTCTGTGCTCTCTGACTTTCTGATGTCTTGATGCCTTCTACCAGTACCTTGAACTGATTGATCCCTGCCTCCTTCATTAAGCTCGTGTAGCCGCTCCGTCCGACCGGTTTTCGGCTCTCTTGCGCTTTCTTTTTATCTTTTTATTAGTAATCATACCGGCCAGATGGTGGTAAAATGCAAAGAAAACAGGAATATTTGAATTGAAATTTGGTTTTCTGAGGAAAAGAAATGGCGCAGTAACTGTCTCACACATCTCGGTAGACACCTGAACCGCGCCGTAAGGGAAGGGATAAAGGAGGGAGTGAAAGAAGGAAGGAAGAAAGAGGCGCCGTAGTGCAGGTCTCCGGAATGATTTCCAGCACCTGGGGGTCTTTAACGTGCACTGACACCACACAGCACGCGAGCGCCTTTTGCTTTTCGACCCCATCGAAACGCGGTCGCCGCAGTCGGGTTTGAAACTCGGTACTGCGGCTCAGTAGCCGAGTGCCCTGGTCACTGAGCCGCCGCGACTGTTATTTCATATTTGCGATTCCAGCTCTATTTCACCTCATACGGTTCGCAGGATTCATGCTAAAATTTTCTGCAGCATTTTCGTGCAAACCCTTTCCAGAGGAGGCTATCCTATAATTTACGAAAGAACCCAACTTTTCTACATCTACTTGCGTCGTTGATATGCGTAACAGCACACGCACAACTGGATCGTGCTTTTTAATGCTATTCTGCCCAGGCAGCATTTCCCAGGCAACTTAATATCCCCTATAGTTCCGATCGGCGCCGGATTTAATTCAAGCCCTTGCCTACCTCGATGACCACTTTCTTTCTTTTGGATATCAAAACGTGAGTTGAAATCTTGTTTGAGTTTTGCTTTTCCTTTCCGAAGCTGTCATTTTTCGCGAACATGCACTGCGTTGGATAAAGTTCCCAGTCGTTAAAATGCGGGAGGGCTGCTTTAACTCCTCAAGGATCATTTGCATAAGCTCCAGAGCTGTCACTGAAGTTCTGTCGACTCTTGCAGGCACTGCAATGTATTCTTCATTTCTTTTTAAAAACATGAAACTGCGCGGGTTGGGTTGAATGAGACATTACAAGCTCTGCTTCTTTTTCAGCTCTACTCTGTGCACGACGGTTCTATTTCATTTACTGCTACATTTTCTAATAACATGTGAAAATCCAGAGCCACGTAGTAGCAGAGTATGTCTCGGCATTGCGGCAGTTTAATAAATTACCGCCTCTCTTATTGCTGAGAAAGCCTCCGCACTATCTTGAAAACATTTACTGTGGCTCAATTTGTGGTTTTTACTGACTGCGATGCAGACTAATAGACTGCGAAAACATGGCTTACGTCATGTCAGGCATTTAGCTTCTTTATTTTGTATAGAGAGAGTATATGGCACAGATAATGCACATATTATGCGTGGTGTAAAAAGCAAAATTGTTGCATATTTGATCTTTTCCTTCTTTTTTCAAGTGGCCCGTGATGCTTTTATACTTGTTCTATGGGTTCAATAGCCCTAACGCATATGAGAGGCCTGCTCTTTGCTAGAGCCCACTTATTTTATTTTTTTATTTATCAATACTACTCTTGTTTACCTTGCGCTATAAAAGTGAAGAAACTGTGATGTGCTAAGGACATCAAAAATGCCCATATTTTCTTAACCAACTATGGAGATCTTAAGTCTTCCCAGGACGGTCATTACGCTAAATTGTGAACCACCGTCTAGTCATTATGCATCGCTCGTTGCCCAGCTTTTCCGTTTCAAAGCTAGAGCCGCTTGCTTTGATAGGTGAAATTTTTCGCTCTGAGTACAGCCGCTTTTTTTGAGTCAATCTCTCGCTTTTTTATTTTCTAATCGCCTTCTAGTATGGCTTGCGTTCATACGGATGCCATGGTGGTCTTTCATAACAACGCGGTACAGTATGATGTTTCTTCCTTTCATTTCTTCAGCACCGACGGTAAAGAAGATAAGCGCCAATGGCAGAGATTACTTGGGCCTGTTCATTACCAGTTTCATCAGAAGCACTTTCTAGTGCTAATATCGCGAAGCAGAAGAACAACAGGAACCCTGTATTAGTCCTCTTGGTGTTCGGTTTCAGCTCCAGAAATACCTCTCTTTACGTAAGCAAAAACTATTCGATAGAAATCTTTCAGTTTTGCGCATACTTGCGCGTAGAAATATAATGGCGTTGTTATCAGAAAACACGAGCAACGGTGCAACCATCCCGATAGTGCACAGAATTAGGGTCCTTGGCATGATAATCGAAGCCAATGGCGTCAACGGCGAAACGATCACTAAATTACAGCACAAGACGGCTAACGTCATGCGAATCCTCAAGAGGGTCACCAGCAGAAGAAACGGAATGAGGGAAGCGAGTCTCACGCGACTCATACACTCTTTCGTCATGAGCCATATTGCGTACGTCGCGGCATTCCACAACTGGTACAAGGGAGAAGAAGCCAAGATCAACGTCCTCATCCGCAGGGTGTACAAGATAGCACTGGGTCTACCCGAGTCCACCAGCTCGCAACGCTTGCTTCAGCTCGGGCTTCACAACACGCTTACCGAAATCGCCGAGGCGCAGCGCACTTCACAACTAGAAAGATTAGCGGGCACGAGAGCAGGACGCCAGATCATGGAAAGTGTCGGCATCCGATACCATGCACAACAAGGCCAGAAAGTCGCTGTTCCGGACGCCATCAGACAAACCCTAAGAGTCGACCCGATTCCATGGAACGTCCACCCAGAACACAACCGGGGAAAAAGAGTGGCCAGGGCCAGAGCTCTCCTACACAGCCACGGAGACGAAACGGGGACAAGGTACGTTGACGCCGCGGAATACGCAGAACGCTCGCGATTCGCGGTTGCGGTCGTCGATTCGAGTGGCGAAACGCGCATAACGGCAAGTGTAGCGTGCGAGCGCGCAGAAAAAGTGGAGGAAGCGGCGGTGGCCATCGCCCTCACGGATCCGACGTGCACCACAGTTCTCTGCGACTCGCGACAAACGGTCAAAAACTTCGCCAAAGGATGCATCTCACAGACAGCGGCCAGAATCCTGAGAAATCGAAAAGTCCAGTGGGAGGAAGCTTTTCAAACCAGAATCCACTGGTTCCCGGCGCACATGGGAGCAGTATCGAACATATATCGCAACCGAAACGAGACGGCACACGCCAAGGCGCGCGAGCTCGCGAACCGCGCCGGCGACCGTCGTCCATGGGACAGCACCAAAGTCTGTTGACTAGCTACAACGAAATTACCAAGGCCCCCAGCCTGGCCCGCCGAACCTTCCCTCCGCCCAACGACAAGCTGGACAGGGCGCACGCGGTAGCCCTCAGACAACTGCAGACGCTCACGTACCCAAACCCGGCACAATACCACAGACTAGACCCCGGAACATACCCGACGAATATATTCAAGGTCTGCCACACTGCTATAGCAACTTTACCCCACATGCTCTGGGACTGTAGCAAAAACCCTGACGGTGCTAATTCCGGAGCCCTCCCGCCGCGGTGGGCCGCTGCCTTGCGCAGCCCCAGTCTCGGTGACCAACTCTGGGCCGTCCAGCAGGCCCGCGAGGCGACGGCGAGGCAACACCTCGACGTCCCCACGTGGGAGACCTAAAGCCCCGTCGGCGAAAGCTCTGCGGGACTTTTGAATAAAGTTGTTACCAACCAACAAAATTATCAGAAAACGGGCACTGTAGCATCTTCGACCTCGGATGAAGAGCGACCCCGCCTCGTTCAAGCCATGCCACTTTAAGAAAGGTGACATCGCGGCTTAATAAATGAAATGAAGCGACCTTACCCGCGGACACCAAAACTCGTTATGCCAATTTGTCAACAGGTGTTTCTGCCTTCAGATGTAAACTGCTGTTATTTCACAGTACTTGCGTATCCTGTGTGCCGTAAGAAATACGTAATCATACATAGTAGTCCCCGCTATTTCATATCCGAAGTCAGTGTGATTCCGCTGGCGTCGCTGCTTCTCCACAAACAAACCGCACCAGGCAAACCGCAGCAAAGCTGTTAAAGCTTATTGCTTGTCTTGTCTTTGCCCATGCGTTGTCTTTGCCCATGGTGGAAGCCTCCGAATTTTTCAGCTTAAATTATGTAGGGTGTCAGTCACTTTTGCAGTGCTATCGGGGGACGGAAGTGACAATTGATTTACAACCTATCCGTTCACTGGTGATCAACAACGTTCAGAAAAGTTGTTTGCATTCCGCTGGTCGGCACACGCACTGATATCGTATATGAATGTGGACAGTTTTTTAAATGAGTGTTTTTTCACTCAAGATTCTGCTCACCAAAGCAAGGAGGATTTAAGAAGCAACATGAGTAAGTGAGGTCAACGCACTGCAACCGCTCTTTCGTTCCCCCTTTACGCCCATGCCTCGACCCGCAACTCCCACATGGCTCCTGCGGAGTTCAGCAATGTTCTCATTTCTTAAGGTGGTCACCACTGCTGTTTAAGGCATGCTATGAGGCAGAGGCCGTTTACTGAACAGAATATTTGCTCTGCGGAGTTCAGACTCACTCGCGCATTTCGGTCAGCGTACACCACTCAGCTCACTAATGAAGATTTGCTCATTTCTGTCTCACAATGGCAGCGCTCACTGAGGGTGCAGAAGTGAAGCGCCGTTCAACTCCGTGGGTATACCAGACCCAAGACAGCCCTGTGCTTTCGCATTAACGCATCGCGTTATATTACGAAGAGGGCATTCAAATGTTTGTACATCGAAGAAACCAACACACGAGCAACAACTTTGTTATTATTACTGGTACGTATCAGAAAAAAAAGGGTTCCTCTCATTGTGGAGTTTTGTCGTCACAATTTGTACTAAAACGAAAAGGCATATACAATATTTGGAAATGTAAATTTGGTTGTATAATGCGCAGTTATAAGTGCAGTGCGGTGCGGCTGTAACTGGTAAGAAATGCGCAAGAGTTAAGGAATAAAAAAGGCGCCCGGAAGCATAGTAGCAACAAAATCAATCTACACTCCCAAGAATGTTCGCCAGGATGATAGCAACAAGAACGATGCGCATTATAATGAAAAGCAACATAATGTATTGTGCATCGCACACGGCGCGTCGTGGTGGAGTATTGCACGCCCTCGCACGTACCGTATAATTTGGCTCCAATTTAATATAGCAGGCAAATAACGCAGCAAAAATACGACTTCTTCCATATGGCCCAACGCAGTGGGCGGCCCGTATGAAACGTCAGGATCCTGCTTGGGCCAAGCAGTGGCCTGCAGTATTCTGAAATAAATAAATAAATATATGCGTACGCGCCCACCAAAACGAAGCCGCTTGGTTGGAGGATTCCTAAATGTGCGGTAGTATATAATCAGGCGTAAATAAGCTCCGCAGGAGCGTGAGCAGAGATCGTCGGGGACTGCGTCTTTCAGAAGCGTTCCGGGTGCCCGCAGTTTTCATGTAGGTTGGCATCAGCGGAAGAGCTATTGATGTGCATGTTCTTACTCACACAGAAAGTTCTGAGTCGTTGCTTTTACTGAGGAGAGATTGCGTGCATCATCATAGCTATGCACATAGTGTTATTCGCAGTTGGAAAGGGAGACAGGAGAAGGGAATTCGCGGGAGGTTAGGGAGGCAATGCCAAGCTGGCTACCCTATACGTGGAGAGGGCGACAAAGGACGCGAAATATGAGAGGTAAGAGAAACTAAAGATCAGCTCGCAGTTCGGAATGTGTCCATGTTGTCGTTTGGCCCCGAGAAATAAGACTCCCACAGTCATTCTTGAGATCGCCTGTCAGGCGTGTTGCAGGTACATCGCTTGCGACCATCGTGTAACGCGTGTTGATATTTACCGGTGATGAACAGAATGTGTGCCTTGACGAGCTGCTCGAGTGCCTACAATGCGCCACCTCCGTATACGCCATTCGCAGGGTCCGCTCGCAGTACCTGTGGTTCAAGGCACTCCGGCGCATCCAAGACTCCTGGTCGTCACCGCCGCCGTCAGGGGGGCCCTGCCATGGCGTGCAGCCGCTGGGCACCGTGTCGCTGTCGGTGAGCAACCGGGACGGCCGCCGCACGCCCATGTCCATCGTTGGCTGCAATGGCTCGTCCAGCGTGCAGCCGGCCGACCAGGAGCTGCTGCAGTTCCCCGACGGACAGACCGCCAAGCTGTGGAGAACCGGAAACCCCAGCGCCAACTCGGTCGTCATCTCGGTGTCCCCAGCGTGCTCCGAGTCCAACGGCTCCTTCCACGTGAGTGACGTATTCTTCGGCCAGCTCCTCCCCTACGGGCACGTCATCTACCACATTGACCCAGAAAGCAGACTGCCTCTGTCCGACCCTTCAAAATAGACCGTGAACTTTATATCTGCAGCAACCAAGTGGTATGAATTTCCTTCAGCTGGGCATATTTATTTTGACGATGCTTTTTACACTTGCTTTGCACCAAAAACAATAGCGCCCAAACTAGATCTAGTCGATTCGGCATACAAGGGAATGGGAAGAGGCGCTCGTTATGGCATACATGACGGAAGCCAGCAGTTACCGAAACCAACGAGCATAAGGGGTGTCTTTTTTTGATTAGTTTTTCATCAATAGGCGATTAGCAAAAGCAGAAGAAAAAACACACACGCGGCGCCAGAGCGTATTCGAATCCACGAATCCGAATTTCGCGTCCGGTGCTCTACCAACTGAGCTACGGCGACGGCTGCGCAATCTTCTGGTTCGACGCCACAGCGTCTGATCTGAAATCACGCTGTCGAAGTTCATGAGTAACTGACCATGGTTTTTCCTTAGGCCGTGGTCAGTGAACAGTGAACTTCTTCGGGGACAAAACTAGCATCCGCCAAAGCCAGCGTAACTGTGGTGATACAACACAGACGCAACGGTGCCGAAAGCGACAGCGGATTTCGAATATCATCCAACAGGAACGTTTTTCAAGTTAATTAAGTTCGATCTTTACGACATGCGAGCGGAAACTTTTTATCAGCTTATTTTTCGGGCCTCTCTGATTGCACAGCTGAAACTCGCCGCCAACCCATTCCCTGCTGCTGTCGACAGAGAACGACGTAGTGTTTCGGCCGTTTGCGCACTGAGAACGTGTGCAGGTTCTCGAGAATGCTCTGACCGCAGATCATTGTCTAATAAGAAAGAGGATATTTTGCGAGTGTTGTGCAACGCAGCAAGCATTGCACGGGTCATTACTTTGTACTTTATTCTAATTAGGCTCAATAGTTGTGCGCAATTGTTTACTCTGTAAATGTGCAAAATCACTTATTGGAAAAAGAAATTACTACTTCATGAACCGCGATCTAATAAGTGTCTTAAGCCGCATGGTTTGGGGGAATGTCGGTGCACATCGTTCTACTTGGCATATTTCAGGACAGCACCAGCACTGCAGTGGCTGTGGCCACACCAGCCGGCTTCAGGTCGGCAGCTGGTTCCTTCGACGAAGGCGCCGACGGAGCCGACAACAACAACGTCGCCGACGGAATAGCCGGCTCACGATGTACCGGGCCTCCCGGTCCGGGGGGTGGTCAGGGCGACGGCGGAGGAGGGGGCGGCGGAGGAGGGGGAGGCATGCAACAGCACTTCAAGAAGGGCTTCCGCTTCGGCAGCTTCACGTTCCCGCGCATGACGAACAGCTTCCGAGACGACCGCCTCGAGCTCGCCTACCAGCGCTACTCCCACCGGCAGCGCCGTCGCGCTCTCGTCATCGTCAACCTCATCGACGTGTTCCTGAAGCTGGCTCTGCTGGTGGCCTTCTTCGCCACTGGAGGGGGCGACGATCCCGAGCTGACCCAGTGCGCCCTGCTCCGGTACCTCCCCTGGATAGTGGTGAACGTGCTGCTCTGCGTGCTCACATGCTGGAGGTTCTTCGCAAACAACTACTTGCACTGGGGAGCGGCGTTCATATGGCTGGCGCTAAACGCGCAGGGTGAGTTCCAGCATCAGTACTGCTTGAGATTTGTTTTGCACTCGATCGGGTGAGGCCGCTGGAACTTTCAGTCGAGGCTGACTCGGTGAGCTGTGTGGCTGAGCAAAGCTCAATCCTTTCGAGCCGTCTGCACAGTGCTGCTGTTAGGGTGAATAGTTTTTCTTTTCAATTCAGGACGCCTGTATACGATGATAGATCTCGACAGCACTTTCCGCTATCAGCACACTTTGTCTCAAGAAGGCTGCCTCTTCCATCCCTTCCCATTATGCATATGAGCACGCTTTACTTGACAGGCGTGAAAAAAGTGCTAGTGCACTAAGACAATCTAGAAAAAATTGTTGTCAGAAGACTGCGAGATCCGCAGAAACAAAATAAATATGACCGCTTCAAGATTTCAAATCTGCGTCGCCGCGAACAGATTAGCTTCGCTGTCCACTGCACGAGACCACTATGCTATTTTTTTCTGTATTGATTGTACTTCACAAAATAAAATACAAAATAGACTAATCGGAAAGGATATCCGGTTTACAGATAACTGGTTTCACTAGAAATTATTTAAGTTTGTCGCTTTCTCCAGTGCCCTTATCCATTCACGTGTACATGGCTGAGGTTTCGAAACCTCTACGATTTCACAAACAGAATCACCAAAATACTGAAGAATATCTCTGAAATGAATATCGGCATCTCGAACAACCATTCAGCATTTCCACATG
Source organism: Amblyomma americanum (assembly GCA_030143305.2). Taxonomy (NCBI): domain Eukaryota; kingdom Metazoa; phylum Arthropoda; class Arachnida; order Ixodida; family Ixodidae; genus Amblyomma; species Amblyomma americanum. The sequence continues at coordinate 157,159 of JARKHS020026457.1, read as the reverse complement.
GCATGTAAACCCAATAACATTATCATACCACACGGCACATCATAATCATTCTCGACAGCCGAAAACCGAATTCCACTAGATCCTCATTGAATTCACTATATGCTGTCGCCTTAACCGATCACCTCCAATGTGTAAATGCCACTCTCTCGCGCTGTGCGTTGCATGTCCTCGTCTTTATCAACGTAGATCAGTGCGCAGTGGATCCAGAACAGACCGCAATCCCAGTTCCCTCTTAAGGCGCGTTCAGCGGCCCCAAAATTGTATAGTGCTTTGCCACTAAGGTCTCCATTCACGCAATTCGCCGATATTTACCTGAAACTTGACCTCAAAATCGTAGTCTTGAACCGAAAGCGAAATGAAGCGTGACGTGCCAGCGCACATACTTCACTTTTGGCCAAGGAGGTAAAATCGGCTGTAATTTTTTTATGCAGTTTCAGCAATCAGGAAGGACTAACATGAGCACTGCATTTTAAGAGAAAGAAAAACTAAAACTCCACTTGCTTTTTATAGAGCACAGAATACTATTATGCAACTACTTGACAAAACTTTATTAACTTTATTTTAGCAAATTCTGGTGTATGGGGCGTTTATTTGAATTTAGCGTTAATCGGAGCTCTCGGGTGCGAGTCGCATGTGTCTTAGGCGAAACTAAATTATGAAGCCTGAGATTTTACTGCAAAAGAGTGAAAGAACATTTAGTCTCTAACAATTAAATTGTATTGGAAGTAAGATTTGGCTTAATTTCAGGGTGAGTTCGAAACGTACGCTTAAGAACGCAGGGCCCGTAAACACAACTACTAAGCGGAGGCCTGATTTCATCATTATATGAAGTGCTACCTACGCTAAAGATTTTCTGCTCCAAGGCTCTTGTGCGTTAGAATGCTTGCTGGGATGTTGAATGGATAACATAAAAAGCAAAAAATGGGTGAGCTATCGCTTGTTCAGTGTTTTCGCTGTGCGGAAACAGAGGCTTGAATTTCACGGACACAGAAGTGCTGAGCAGGAGATGGTAATGCATGCCATGAACTAACAGCAATAAATGCCAAAAGAAAATTTCTCATTTGGGAAACAGTGAGCAAAAAGAAAGAAATGCCATTTTACATCCCGCTCAAAAGTGGGAACGTCTAGTACAGAACACCAGAAATGTACAGTGTACTTCTAATTATACTGACGGAAGGCAACAGCCAACGAAACAATGTTGCACAGGTTTTTTTCCTAGTTTGTGGTGTTAATTAATTGTAGATGAATAGTGCATATATTCAATTACTTATATATAGTTGATATAAAGTAGAACAAAAACAGCCACATGCCGCTGGTGGGCTCCGAATCGACGTCCTCCGAATGTCACTGTCCGGTCCTCTATACCAACTGAGCTACGGTGACGACTCTCCAATCTTCGGCTTTCGAGGGTACTTATGTGTAGCGTAACCGAATCTTGAGGGTGTTCACCAGTGCCGCCCTCGTCCATAGTGGCGGACGTAGTACGCCCTGCATTCACCGCGAGTGCCATAGGTAGTGTAAGAGGGTTCTCGCACAGCTTCCGCCCTCGCCGTTCGACCGCGTTCCTACGTGGCACTCGCGGCAATACAGGACGTACTACGTCCGCCGCTATGGACGAGGGCGGCACTGGTGAACAGTCTCAAGGACCCCCGAAAGCAGAAGATTGGACAGCCGCCGCCGTAGCTCACTTGGCAAAGCACAACACGCAAAATTCGGAGGTCGTGGGTTCAGACCCAACGACGGCATGTGGTTGTTTTTTTCTTGTGCTTTCTTATCTATTATGTTGAATATATTGTTATTATACACTATTTATCTCCAATTAGCACCAGGAAATTGAAAAAAAATATCTCCTATGCTTCTTGGTCTCGTTGGCTGTTGGCTTCCATCATGTAAGCCATAAGGAGCACCTCTTTTAATTTCAGTTGCATTCTAACTACACTGTACGATTTAAAAAACACCGTCAGGTGCAGAAAATTACCTAAAATTTTAATATTCAAAGTTTTTATTGAATAACAGGATTTGTACCCGAATGAGACGTCGAAAAATATCACCCATGTCCAACATTCCTGGATAAAAATTTTGAAATTTTAAAACCAGGTCTTTTTATATAAATATTGGACGTAATTGTGCAATATTCTAATATGTAGTCAAATCCTTCTTTTAAACCGTTTCCATCTATTCTCATTGAGCAGTTAAGACTGCCTTAAAAAACCAATGGGACCCGCTTTTCACGATAGCAAAAATGTTAATTGAAAAAAATAAATAAAAGAGTGACACCGGGTGATCTGCGGATACATTTTGATTGTTATTTTGATATCTTACTTTAAATGAAAAAATTGCTTCATAAATGGTTTCCCTCTCCAAAATGCTTTTTTAAAGGATTGTTGGGTGTACAAGCATTAGCCCGTGAATTTCGAGAAATGTAAAACCCGAAAATGAAGACCTAATTTAGAGTGTATAGAAGCCCCACATCGACTTTTACTTAATTAGATTCTTGGAAACTTTTCTACAATGCTTTTTCCGACACATGCACATCATGGACATGGAGGGTCATATCGTCATGGCAGTAAGATTGAAGAACTCTAACCGGATCACATTTCTGGCTGACCATGTTCTGGTAAGTTTAGCGGCGGGCCTGATTTACATAAGATCCGTTGTCCAAGTTCCGCAGCAAGAAGAAATAGGTACATATGCACGTTGATACTGTTTCTTATCGATATACATAAAAGCAACAGAGCTTAGCTAAAGTTTTGGAATTTGTCATATGAGTACTCTGCCCCAGGAAAGTCGGCACTTTATTTGTTGAAATGTTTTCTAATCTCTGCGTATTTTGACGGCTTAGTGATCGTTATATCGCGCACAGAAAAGTAATGTCATCTAGTGTAGCGCGTGTGGTCTGGAATGACCGCAAATGTTCTATTTAATAGAGAATTCTGCTGTTTCCTTGCCCTAAATTCGCACGAATTTTCGTGAGTCTTACCTTTTCGTCACACAGTGATAGCTTTTGCTTGTGCCAAGCGAATAATAATGGAGGTATTGCTCTCAGATTGAAACAAAAATGCAGAAAACTAAAGAGCCTTAATTGGTCTGCATGCTCACGGTAATTACGAAGCCTAAAAGAATTTATGTACAACTCTGACTGGCACTCCCGGCTTCCGTCCCCTAAAAAAACTCTACATCGCCGGAAACGATCGTTCAACTGACTAAATTATGAGAAGCAACCTACATCGAACAATTTCTCAGCTTATTAAAAAAAGTGTGCAACGAAGTGGGAAACTGTTATCAGGCTTGTTAATATCGCGTCCTTGAATTACCTCTAACTGCTTGCATTTGCAGAATTTCACTCATTAGGTTGTGTACTGGAGTCTAGTGATGGAAGAGAACAATAATGAAAATACGGTTTCTGGGAACTCGACATCCAAGCCTTGTATCGGCCATTCCACATCGCTAGAGCAGCTCCACACATGGCTGCGTCATGCGTCCGTCAGCGCGGCTAATAAACCGAAAGAGGCTTTAAGCGAGAGGCCGGGGTACATGCGCAGAAAGGCGTGAAATACGAATTAAAATCACGCTTACGGGCCCGGAAAGTTCAGAATTTTCACGTTCACGCTTTATTTGAGTGTTTTGTAGTATTTGTTTTATCCCGCCTCCTCTTACACTCCAATACGATTCGCCCGCGCCCTCCACTCTTGGTCTTCACCTCAATGCTCTTCCGTACCTTCCGCACTCCCACCCTTCGTCGTTCGGCCTGTCTCCCTTCTTAATCACCAGAGGCGCGGCACTGCGTACTCAAAAATAATTAGTGGGTGCAAACGAAGTTAGCGTACCACCACCGCCGCTTCCGCAGCCGATGGCGTCGCTTCGTCAAAGAATAGTCCGCCGCGAAATCGATTAACCCCGCAGGGCTACGGTTTACGGGCGTTGTTGCCATCTCGCATGACTATTATAGGCGTCGTCGAAGTCTTTGTCCCCCCCCCCCCCCCCCAGCCCCCGCCCCCCTCACTTTCTATTTTCTGATACGCCAATGAACGCGCCACCCGCATCGTGAAAATTCTGGCAAACCCGGAATGCAATTAGCAGGCGAGCGAAGGCGGCGATGGGTCCGAGCCGCGCCGGCCCTGGAGTGTTCATCTTCGTCGCTTAATCATTAAATCAATGAGCTGGCGGCAGCGATGGCTCTTCGAATCACTTCATCTCCGCTGACCAAAAAGGGGGGTCCTGATCTGCCCCCGAATTTTCCCAACGCTCGGGATCGTTAATCGCGGTCCTCTCATGCAGGATATATTTCTCCACCCTCGTTGTTCTGTCCTTCTGGGCGCCCATTCGTCGCGCCTCTTGTGAGCAATATTACGTTGGCAAAGCCGCGCTGACGCACCGTTCTTGTTTCTTTTTTTGCGTGACTCGCAGCTACTTCGCACGTGAGCTGAGTAAGTCGGCCTCGGTAACTTGAGCCGTGTCTGATCATAAAAATACAGGTGAATGAGAAAGAAAAAAGTGGAAATAGCTGAAGCACGAAAGAAGAATAGAAAAACATAGCACGGTAAATTTTCTACCGGAAGTTTTTACTTTTCTTCTTTTTTTTGCTCGTCCTTGGCGCTTTTCACAGATCCCTTTCCGCCGCAAGGATTGCAAGGAGGCCTGATTCGGCAAAACAAAACAACAGGCTTCTGTCTTTTTTCTGTTGTGCGGGGAAATAACAGTGTATACACTAACAGCAGCAAGAGAATTCTGTATGATTCCCTTTGCTTCTTGTACTTTCAATTTCCTGGAATAAAAAACAATACAAACTAACAGCACGGACCACAGGAAGGAAGGCCCCACAAGGGGTAACACTATTCACGGTTCTATATAAACACAGTGAGCAGTTTTACAGAGAAAAAAATTTGTGAGACCTAGTTATGTTGGTGTACCTATGAATCCAGCTCTCCTTGAATTGCGTTGATCTTAAAATTTTCACCAGGTCTGTCCGGTGCTTCAAGCTCTTTTTTCAGCTGCAATCGTGTCTCAACTTCATCTGGCAATAAGAAAGGCGGCACAAATTCGACATAATGCTCCACATTCCCGCAATATCGGTCGCAATTTTTTGGCACAGCCTATTGACGCCTGTTACGTTTTCTGACATGATGTGCTTTCGGCACCATACAAATCATTGTATCAGTTCTGATATAAACGAGAGCTTTTGCATGAATTTGCTATTCCGGTAAACAGCCGACATCTGCGCGAAAGAAAACTGTCTAAACGTCACAGTTTCCTGCTTGCAGAGGTAAACAGAACAAAAGAACATGGCGCAGATAACTTTTCTTTATTGATGCACTAGGGTACCATTGTCGAGGTTTTTGTCCGGCGGTAGCAAGACCTATCTAGCAGCAGATAAACAGCTCAGTAGGAAAGAGGAAATCATGTGGAGCAAATTGCAAAGCGGGCTGTTTCCAAACCCTCAACTGTACCGTAAATGGCATCCAGAGGTCTTTAATCCTAGATGTACGCACTGCAAAAGCATTGCAGACCTAATCCACATGGTCTGGACCTGCCCTCTCTATAACGACCCGAATAGAAATGTACAATCCTGGGAGACCTTATTGCTCAACGGCAAATCAGAAGAGCAACGCAAAGTCATCGGTCTCGCCCAGACCGCCGCCGAGTCCCAAAAAATTCCGGCCGATGGTTAGGGGAATGAATAGGGTTTAGGCTATAGTCTTCTCCCTCGTCATTTACGGTGCAAATTAAAGTTATTTCTTTCTGTCTTGTCCAGCGGTAAGTATCAAAGCTCGCAAAATGGCTGATAAATCAAATGAAAGGCATCTTTCTCAAGCGCACATACTGCCGCCTAGTTTTGGACGCCTAAAAGTTCGGTGCACAAAAAATTGAAAGAATTTAGCTATTGTGCTTGTTTCTATTGCTGCATTGTCAGCGTTGAACACTAGAAGCCTCAAGAACTTTTCAGTGTTCTAGCCTTTAGTTTCCTTGCGATTTTTTCTTATAAGCTAGATTAGGAGTCAACTACATGTCGTATGGTACCTTTAAAACAACGCGTAGCTTTTAAAAAATTCAGAAATTTTTGAAACCTTATTCACATAACACACACTCAGTTATATGACCTCATATGATCTTTTGCGCTTGAATATATCGCTTCATATGCTCTTCTGAAAAAACGTTCGCCATGACGGAACGTAACCCTGATACAAAAGGAAAGCTCATTTCGATGTGTTTCATTTTCGGAAGCGATTTTTTTATCTCTGCACTAACATAAAAGTGAGTGTGTGCTGCTGACGAAAATACACGAAATTCGTTGTATTTTTGGCACCCAGAAGCACAGCTCTGCAATGATCATTTCTGGTCCTCTTCAGATTTTTCTGATGCCGGCGCACCCGAACGAAAAAAAGACGCTCGGGTTCTGTTTTTAATTACCCATAAGAGCGGGAAAGTGTGCAGACCGGTCCAAATTGGAGCATTGACCCGTATGATCTATGTCTATGACGCATGACGTTTCTAGCTTCAAAGCAAAGCAAGAACTTACATGAAGGTGCAAAACATCCACTGGCTCGGTCTCATTTTGTATTGACCAAAGAAAACAAGTTCTTTGTTTTCTTTTCTTCTCTTTGTTTGCAATAAGAACACCTTCCTGGGAGCCCTGCTTATAACCGATAGACGATGCCAACGATTAGCGCAGCAAGTTTGCTCCTAGGCCTCAATTTTTCATCCCAAAATCGTTCTTCGTGATGAAAATGTCAGTTGCAATAGGTATAAATTATTTCAGGTGCTGTTCGCCGTCGATAATTTGTTAAAGAACATTCAGAAACAAGACCAGGTTTCAGCGGGAGTAGCTTACGCTCGTCACTGCTCAGTTTTTTTATTTTTAAAAAATACGTATTTGCCATGAAAAGCAAATAAAGGTACTGGAGTTCAAATGAACCTGGCCGTCTTCCAGAACTCAATTTAGGCGAGGCAAAAATGGCCATGTGCAAAAACTATTGCATATCAGTATCTCTGACAGTGGATGCAAGAACAAGGGTATTGGTCAAATCTCCCAGCACTATTTTCACTCAAGACAAGGAGGCATCGCCTTTAGTACAACGAAAATGAAAATATCTCCTGTATGTTTCTTGCGCTTTTTTAAATTTTTCATCGAATAACTACACTTATTTCTTCCGGCTTTCAAGCGGTACTCATTATTGAAAGCTTTGCGCTTGTTTCATGTGTCATCCATTTGAACACTGCACGGCTGCATATTTCACACGGAAATCCTCGTAGAACGCGGAAGCTAGAGTGATTCATGCGCGTCACGCGCCATGGTGCCCGCCTTACTGCTTCCCCGCATCGCTTTCTATACTCCTCGCTTCGTGTTTTCGCAGGCAACGGCAACTTCGGCGTGACGTGGGGCGAGCTGCGCTTCGAGCCCGGTGGCGACGTGTCCGGCGACACGGTGTGGCACGTGATGTTCACCGTGTTCGTGACATACGCCATGCTTCCGCTGCCGCTCAAGTGGTGCATCGTGTGTGGCGTGCTTGCCTCGGTCGTCAACCTCGTCGTCAGCAGCGTGTACCGCGCCTTGCTGGACGAGCCCGTGTTCGAGCGAATGGTGGGTGGTAGGCGGCGCTCACGTCGCGCTCTTCGGGTCGCCGTCGTCAGGCACGTGCGCCCAGCGAGTTGCTTGACATCCGCGGTCATTTGCACAGTCCAACGTGCTCGATGTTGTGGTGCCGGAAATTCGTATTGTGTGGCTTTTCTCTTTAGTTTTTGTGACTGCCTTTCTGCGCTGCCTGTCATCTCCTCCTTGAAGTGGACAGGCGGGAAGAAGTCGTTACTTTCCGTTGTGCCTCTGAGTGCGCGCCTCTGAGTGTGCGCCTCTGAAAATGCGCGTAGCAGGAATTATTGGCAGGCACTTACACTCTTCAGCATGTTAGGATTCAGTGCTTTTATCACGTCAATCAAGGTTTCGTTCTTGAATAAAAAAAGTTTTAAACAAAGAAGCAAGCGCAATTATGCGAAGGATAAAAATGATTTTATTGGATACAGTCTGGGTTATGTCAGTTTGATTATAGCAATGAACCTGCGTGATACTTTTTCAAGCTTGTCCGCGAATGCGGATAAAATATATCTTAAGAGTGCGGTAAGTTAGATCACGTGCGGAAGTGAAGACAGAATTGAAAAAGAAAACCACGCCGGTTTCTTTCAGGTCGAGCGTGTCAGTTTTATTGTTGCTTTGTTGCCCCTCTCCCTCGACGATTTGAAGTAGAGCTGAAATCAGATTCATCTGAAACACGGCTGTCGTTCTTCACCACGAACTTCCTTCATATCATCTTAGCGAATAACGTGCGCGGAAAAGGCGGTACGTTCCGCGTCTTCAGTTGTTCGCATCACTAGCATAACTTTGCTTTTTTTGGATTAGCAGCGCATTAACATTGTTTTTTTTCTATTATAGTGAACATAAATTGTTCGAGGCTGTCGCAGCGTATTATTCCCGGCGTCTATAAAATGTAAAGTCACGGCACCTCACCCGCAGTTTTCCTTTACGCACTGCTTGATAGCCCTGCTTATTTATTTATTAAAGTAACTTCACTGGCATCTTTGTAAGGAACATTCCTTAGCGTTAGGAATATTGGCCGAAGTTGAATAAGGAAAGTTGTGCAGAAAAGTCTATTAGGCTAGTCGTTTAGTGTGTACGCGACGTGTACAACTCTTATAATTTATATGAAGCGAAGTAAGCGTGTTAGTTTGCATCCTGATTGGTGAAACTTAAACATCGCAGTATTACAATTGCTCAAGGCACTGATTGTAAGGCTTCACGTTTTCACAGGAAACACGTCTGTGCATTGATTGTAAAACATTTTATTCGCAGGAAAGAGCTCGGTAAGGGGTCGCGTTAAGTGGTCAAGACTACATATCCCTCGACGACTTTGTCAGCCCACGTCTATCCAGGGGCATTGCGTAAGATGCGTTTAGAACGGAAGCAAATACTTTTCCTTCGTCATCGTCAGTGCTTGTTGTGACGCCTTTCACATCTTTCTTGTTTCTCTTAGCTGGCGGCGCTCCATAGACCGTCACGAAAATAGTTAAGTTCGCCACAATTTTTCAAGATTTCCAATTTTATTGTCAGCTCAATAGTTAACAAAATGGCGCTAAATTCACCATTATTATGGGAGTCATCTGGGGAGAGTACTCATGCTCTGTATTTTGAAATACTTGTCCAAAATAGGAAGTAAAGCCGTTTTACAAAATAATATTTATCCCTCGGAAGACTGGTGGCGCCTCGTCTGCTTTCAAAATAAATAAAATATTAACAGCAATATTCAAAACTAAATTTTCTCATCATGTTTCTGCACGAACATCGCTCAAGCGTCCTTACTTTGAAAGTGTGAAAGCTCGGTAACAAAATATGCTCCTGCAAAAGTTGCACTGACGACACGGTGTATGCAGGGGCCATTCACCAATACATAACCAGAATATATTGGCTAGAATTTTCGTCTTCAGTGAGCTAATATTTCTAGGTTGCCCCACATTGCTTGCTTAGATCTTGTAAAGCCCATAAAGAATTTCTCTGCAATCTTTGCGATTGCAGGCAAATTGATAATTTGATGGTCGGGATAACTTTTATGGGGTGAAATAGTAGAGAATAGCTAGCTGCTTTATAAAGATTTCCAGCAGGCTCGATGCCGCTGTGCAAACGCTTTCTCCTTCTTTAATTACTTCTCTAATATTTTCGTCTAGTATTTTAAAATGTTGTTTAATTTCTGTTATTGATTATTGCTTCTGGCGCCGTCGATTGAGTTTTTTTTTTTCGCTCGAGATTTCCATAGTACAAAGCTTCCTAATTAAATTTCTTGTTTTTTTTTCTATGCAGAGCTTGCTTGTGTGGACAGTATTTACCTGACCACCCTGTACAGATTGTTGGTTATTTCAGAGCCTTCCCAATAAGAAGGACACGCATTACAAATCTAAACCATAAAAAAACAGCGGGGTACACCATCAACTTTGCCGCCACTAGCGAAGGAGTATTAATTAATTTAGGGGCCCTAATGAGCCTTACAAACTCACAGGAGTATGTATATATGGCAACGAGATTAACAGAAAATTATGCTCGCGAAGTAGTCGAAACGTTCTCTGGGGTTGTCGTTTCAGCAATTAACCACTCATTTCCGCAGTAGAGAACAGCGAATGTAAAACTAAATGCGGGAGCTCTAGGGCGCACTGTACGGAGACCGTTAACGGGACAACATATACTGCGGTATATGTTCACGGTCAGTGTAGGCCGTTGGCCAGCTGCCGGCTTGACAAAATAAAAAAATGCCAATAAAAATAATAATATTCACGCGAAGTTACTTACGAAAACAGTAGTTTTCTCCAGGCAGTTCCATCCAGTCGCTATCCTCAATGCCCATGAAAGGAAAGCCGCAACTGTAGTTCATCTCGCAATTTACCCGTCACCTCTCTCTGTGTGCCCCCCTAATTCTTTCCTCTACAATTTTTTCGAAGGCATCGTCTAATTCTCGTTATCAAACCCCCTGAGAAAAAAGCCGAGCTGGCTTGGAATTAGGGGGGGGGGGGGGGGGGGGGTCCATTACAGCAGTTTTGTGTAGACTGTGCCAAATTACTTGCTTTAATAGCCACTGTCACGGCCGCAATAAGTGAACATTTTGTTACTATTCAAGTTTTTTATTCACAGTGTTTGCTGTATGAGGGTCTTTTTGACCGCTTTGTGATATGAGTGTGAATAAGTTGCCACGAATAAAGCCGACACACGTCACAGCAAATTTGTGGTATTTCTATCGATGTTACGCAGGTTAAACTGGTGCCTCTAGGGGTGCTAACGCGTAAGAATGTGTCGACTCTGGTAATGTGATCTCCTTGGGACTGAATCAACGACCTTAGGTCCAAACGATTTCGCAACAGTGGAGATGCCACTCTGCTGCTGTTGACATTTTTTTACATCCTGAAGGTGGTAAAACGCCGGAAAGAGTATTCTTTGTTACGGCACGTCCTGGAAATATTGCAGTGCCGAAACCAAAGTGCCTTGTACCTCTGCTTTAAGGGTAAAACACAGTCGCGTTTATTTTAATGTTTGCCGGAACAAACAATTACTAGACGAGCTGGAATGTTGAATACACCTTTCATTTGTCGCCTTTTCTTCTCTTTGCAGATTCTAACCAACTCTTGCTTGTATATCTGCATCAACTTTGTCAGCATGTACACAAAATACCTGACGGACAGAGCGCAACGGAATGCATTTCTGGAAACACGGAGATCTATCGAAACTCGTTACCGCACAGAGAAAGAAATAAAGAAGCAGGTGAGGCTGTGCCCGCAAGGCGCACCTGCTGGAAGCTTGCTGTGTTCTAATCGGAAACGGTTCTTTCCATCGGAGTAATGTTACCTTCCTTCAGGGAAGTGGTTGAAGTGTTAGTGTTCTCATGAACTTGGTGTGGTCACATGCTCGTCAATTGGTGGGATCGTAGCCCATGGTAGAGAGAGGACAGGTAGATAAGCTTTTTGTGAACACAAAGTGAACAAGAGAGAGAGGAACCTCAGGGAAGCTTCCTGAGGGTTCCACCTTCCTTCTTCATTTTGCGTATGATAGAGTCGTGAAATTCACAGAAATAGAATAAGACCTGCGGTGATCCTGCCTATTATAAGCTTGTCACAGAAGAACATACTACTGGGGACAAAAGTTTCTGGGATGCGAGTTCTAGGAAAAAGGTTTATTGTAGCGTCACCTCGCTACCCAACCTCCTGATATTGTGAAGGGAGGAAGGCGCATTTAGGCTTCATACAATATCAGGCGACTTGGTAGCGATGTGGAGCTACAATAAAATGTTTTTCCTAGAACTCGCGTCTTGCAAACTTTTGTGCCCAGTAGTACGTAGACGTAATTTGGGGCATTGACAAGAGAACCAAATTACCATTGTAGTGTGACCGGGAACGGTCGCTATTTACCTTAGAGTGAGCAAATTTTATCACAGATGTGGGGTTACTGCTTTCCATATGAGGCACACAGCTAAGCGCTGAAACAAAAAAAAAACCCTGATATTTTGTAAGTTTCGCAGTTGCTGCGAAACGGAAAGTCTGAATAACTGAAAGTAAGCATCCGTAAGTACATTCTTTCCTTCAGATACTCCGCAAAATTTATTGTCAAGTTATGCAGAGCATCTGAAATATGTTTCTCTTCGAGCTGAACGCGATCGCAGGGTCAGTGGAAATATGCATTGTTGTTGGAATGAGATTCTGATTGTTTGTTTTAAAAGCATAAGTATAAGCCTTAAGTGTAGGTGTAATGCTTTTTGAGAAATTCTACGAGATACAAGGCTAAAATGAATGAAGCTTGTAGGTTAAGTACACCAAAGGTTTTTGCACTAGCATCTCAAGTAATGTCGTGATCGTCGATTGAAGTTGCGGCGATCTTCAGGCTACTCCTCAATGCAGCGAAGAAATTCGGAGAGTTTAAAAAATTACGTCAATGTTTAGTGACGATTCAGATTTCCGCTGCCTAAGCTCACATCTTGCCGTGCATCCTCCTATTCTGACGAACAACGCTCACGGCCTTTAGCTTCGATGGCGTAGATTTTATTCTTCCTAGTAAACCTTTCTACGTTAAAAATCTACTGCCGCTGCAAACGGCGTCATCATCGGGCTCTGTGAACGTCTTCACAGCTTTGTTAAGCAACAAGATCATTTTTAACATTAGCACAAAAATACTTGGCGTGCTTTGCGTGCAGCTTCACACATTTCACCTTTTTATGGTCGTCGTATTCTAAATCCTCTTCACGTCCTAAGGTTCCCGAATATAACTCGTTGTGATACTTTTTTTTTCGCTGATCAAGGCCCTTTGATATTGTCCTTGTTAAACAAGTTGTCTCTTTTTAACCTGATGTTCTAAGAAACGGAAATTTCTTGAGCATGAGGTGAACCTTATTGGTCTGCATTGCGAGGCAGTTAATGCAGGAAGTGCAAATTTCTTGGAAAGAACTAACCACTTCTTCACTTATTGCCTCATTTCCGGGTGCTTCACCTTGAGGTTAAGGAAGCCAACTTGCTTAAACGGCATATGTCGCATCATTCATTAGCTGTATTGCGAGTGTTTTACGTCAGGTAACGAGCGGACACGTTTCGTCTTGCTTCTGCTCTGTGGGCTTGCTGTGTATTCAGGCTTGTGACTCGTACCGTGCTTTTTCCACAGCACTGTCAGTATAGGGCATTTTCTTTGTGGTGAGCGGTGTCTTAATTCTATATCTTAACCTAAAATTTCTCAGGCGTCCGAGAATCATGTGGACCACGCGGAGCTGGAAACGGGAACTCTGGGGAGTGGTCTTGGAAATGGGCCGGCATCATTACTGATCTCAGGATATGGAGCAGAGATTGGGCGCTAGCGGAAATGTGTAATCTGTAGTGATATTGTTTAATGTGGACTTCGTAGCGGGCGGTCTCCCGGCGATCCCGACGCCGTTATCATGGTCTCATGGGAGTTCCGACGCTGTTGTCGCGGTTTCCATAGGAGCTTTGATGCTAGTAACACGACACCATGGGAGTTCCGTTACCCTTGTCGCTGTACGATGGGAGTTTCGATACCACGCCGTCGTCTCATTGGGTTTTGAAGCTGTTATCGGGGTCTCATAATGACCCTGACGCTTTTGTCATGGTCTCATGGAAGCCACGCAAGTCGTTGATGCTGTTATGCCGTGACCATTGTGTAAGAATATACTCTGCTTCTACTACTATACTACACTATTCTTACGCCATGGTCGTGACCTCTTTGCCTCGCGGAAAGATGAGAAATTGTGAAGTTTTTGTGCTTAATTTCACGTCGTACTCCAACTCCAACTGTTGCGCCAAGGGCTTGAGCTGGCCGCCTCGGCACGCAGTCGCGCCCTTCGCCGGAGCGCAGAAATTAGCATTCTTGGAAAGCACTTAGCCGGCCACGGCGTGGCGCGTTCAGTGTTTGCAGACAGCGAGGTTCCAGGCTCCAGGCGTCGCTCCGCCTCCTCAGCGTCTTCTTCCCTTCCGCATAATTGGCCTTTGCCGTGGTGCGTACCAGCGGCCGCATCGGCTTTCGCTGGCCGGCACTTTTAATGGCCTCGCGGCACGCGGCTGTCGGGCATCGCGTGCTTGTCTCAATCTGCTCTCATGAAACTTCAATTATGCAAGAATCTCGGGGCTGCCAGTAGGAGTGCGGGTATCCTCAATCACGCGAGTTTATTTACGTCACACTCGAACTTTGCTCAGTTACCTAGTACTCGAGTTGTTGCTAGTTTCAGCTCATTTGCCTGTGGATGTGTAGGGACTTAGCAAATACGGGCATGCTTAAGCAGTCCGATGACGGCAACTGAATTTGAATGCAGATAAATTGATGTCACTTAAGACGGAGAGATACACTTCCACGATAAGTTATAGTTGTAGTTTGTGGTGGTTTAACATCCCAAAGCAACTCAGGTAATGAGGGGCGCAGTAGTGAAGGACTCCGGGAATGTCAACCACCTGGGGTTCTTTAACGTGCATTGACATCGCACTGTACACGGGCCTAGAGAATTTCGCCTCCATCGAAATAAGACTGCCACGGCCGGGATCGAACCCGCGTCTTTCGGGTCAGGAGTTGAGTGTCATAACCACTGAGCCACCACGGCGGCACGATTAGCTATAGTTTGGTTCGTGATGTTTTCATTGCGCGTGCTGAATTTGCTCTTGGTGTCGCTGTCCAAGGCGACTTCGCACGTATGAAATGAGTGTGCATAGGTTGTGGAGAGATATACTTGTACTGAGTTAAAGAAGTGATCCAGGCAATGAAATAATGCCGTTGTTCTGTTAAAAAATATGGCAGCGTCACTTTTTTGTACACGTAACAGCGTGTTCTTTGACGAAATTGCATTGGCGCCTCAGGTTAGGGCTTTCCAAAATGAGTTAAAATTATGGCTTTAGACGCATGAACTATTGAGGTGGAAGAAAAGCGCTAAGTGGTGTTTGCCCATTGAGCTGTCTTGTTGATTCAAACAAGTTTTGTAATTCTTGCGTTTAAGTCAAGATCCGTTCAGAACGTCCCAGCTGTAACAGGTTCCGAATGCCGATAGCAAGTTATATGGCTTCTGTTCATGCAGCCAAATTATGTCTCTTCGTTTAAGCGTGATCAAATGGATACAGTGCTGGTTAAATTAAGCGCGTTTTTAAAGAATTTTTCTGTTGCACGGTTCTTCACTGCATTTTCTTTATTGTTATCGGTCCTTGCGTCGCAGGAAAGCCTGCTGCTGTCGCTTCTTCCCCGCTTTGTGGCCCAAGAGATCATCAAAGACATATCGAACGAAGAGGATCACCGCAAATTTTTTACCTCCCAGTTTCACAAGATCTACATTCATTGCTACGACAACGTGAGGTAAGGCCACGGTTCTGCCGTACAGAACTGTTGCTATGCTCGAACTAACCGATGTGCTCCCCTGCTCGACCCCGTTGATCGGTCCATCCCTTCAGATTGAGTTGTAACCAAAAAGAGCGGGCGCAATTATACTCGCTAGTCCAGCTGTTGCCGCACCAAGGAGATGGACGTGGCACCAATGCTTCAGTACTACGGGCGGAGCCTTCGAGAAGCAAGCAATATTGAGTCTTTTGCACACGCATGAGGGAAAGATTCCCCTATGAGGGAAATGATTAGGTTTGTCCCGAATTTAGTGGAGAGCGCACGTGGAGTTCATATATTTAAAATTGAGCGGCTTCGGCAGTGGACATTTTCTGTCGAGCATATGGGCAGAGCCTTGTTTACCTTAGGGAGATAGGGAGATATAACTGGGTAACAGAGCCGGGTTCACCCTTTGGAGAATTATTCAGAAGCGATCTTGGTTCAGGCAAAGGTTTTGCAATTATTTGCAACTTTGGTCGAGATAGCAGAGTTGTTGCAGCACACAACATGAAAAGATCTCGAAATTTAGAACAGCGAATCCTTCGATGCAATTATTTCCAAAACATCGATATCTTACACAAACGGGGTTTTCTTCGTTGTCAACGGCATTGTCATTCTAAGTATTTCGATATTCCGCGTATTTGCGAATACGGGGAATAGCGAATAAAAATCTGGGCGCCGGATGGCGGTGCCGTGGATCACGAGAATAATCCTGGTGTTTGCGCAATATATTGATGCTTAGAAAATATTAGTCTTCAGGATTGTGCTCATGCATATGAGATTAGCCGTCATGTATACGCATGCTATACGGGTAAGGGAACACAGCTCTGAAATGATTGCTCTGGCCCTTTGTTATGCTGTGCGGGCATATGAAGAAATAAAGGACATCAACCGCTAGGGAATTAAAACTGAAACAAAATAAGTATAAAAGACGAGCACGCGTGGGGAGGGTTTGTCAAAGTTCCAGTGGTCTTACCTCGATTGCTGAAGGGAGGGGGAGAGGGCGCAGTTAAAGGCACATTTTTCCGTTGAGCTTGTGGAGGGCATGTGTATACCAGGCTAATTCTTTATTAGTATAATGCATTCATCGAACAAAAAGCTGTTCAGCGGCGTAGGAGGAAATGATGCGTTATAACGGGGAAGAATACGCTCGTGCGTTCGAAAGTTCTTGCGTTTTACAGCCTGTTTTGCTGTTGTGGTCTGTAATAGAGCGCTGCACGGCCGTTTGTTGGGCGCTCGCATGGTACTGTTAGAGAACTGGACGGGTGTGCGTGATGGGGAGAATGAACAACTGCCCTAATAAAGAATAGTATAAGTCGTCAAAAGGGAAATACAGTGGAGACACACTGCTCCTAAGTGCTACATGGCAGTATGTTCGTCGCATCTTCGATATCTTTTTTGCGCTTTTAGTCCTTCGATATTCACAGGTAGACGAGAAGTTGGACATGAAAAAACTCACAAATTCACTCAAACGACAAAAGAACTGTGAACGGGAAATTCGCTTTCAGAATTTAGGAAAATGGCGCAATACGGCAAAATGCTTTCGTTGCAGATGAGTCCAGATTTCGCACGCACTTTTTGAAAAGCGGGGGCATGGTAGGCGAGTCGTTTTGCCCATTTTCTATGAAGACGAACGCTGAATACAAAGCTCACCTGTTCCGCAACTCTATGCGTGTCATTCTGCCAGTGCCTAGTGCTGTAGTGCTCCTTGGAAAACAGTTGCGCTTATTCTCTAACGCTGAAACTCTGCTAGCAGGGGAGAAGAGCTTGCTGTATATTTGTGTTGTACTGCTCAGCGCGTCTTCGCTATACTAGCCAATATATTTAAGGCATTGTCGAATGTGAGGCAATGATGTTCAGGTTTCCGAAAGAGGTGGGCCTAGAAGAAAATAGTTAGAAATAAAATATCAGCTAGTTCTTTTCGTGTTGCATTAGCGGTCATCTTCGGCTTCTAAAACGAGCAGCGCCGTAGCAGCGGTGGTTACAACGCGGCGACCTTCAGTGGCTGAAGGTCGACCTTAAGAGTAGTGTTGTTGCAAGAGTGCAAGTGAAATAAGAAACGAGGAGCCTGGCTTTCCGATCTATGTGAGCGGTGGCTGTGAAAGCAAATTTCTCACAGAAGAGGACAGAATATCGCTATGGCGCTTATGCCCAGAGGGCTTACATTATTCTTAATTTAGTACAAGTTAGGATTACTGACGCATAAAGTGTGTGAGGCACTCAGGCAGCGAAATGGCCCACCGCTTTTACTGTAACTTTTCAAACTAAAGAAAAAGAAAATTGAAAGGTGAGCGCGGCGGGTGCTAGACGGCTATCCTTAAGCAAAGGCTAAAACATGAGAACTCTTGGTAGAGCTGCTAATGCAGGTGAATACTAATGCATCGACATGCAGTTACCTCCTTTATATCGTCGATTCACTTCGCCTCCAGGCATATTGTAAGACCGCATTAGTGCAGGAAATGTGAAAATGGCTCATTTTGTCGTTACCTTCGTTGTAGAGGGAGGGTACCTTCAGCGATTCATAACTAAAAAAAACATTTCTGTTAGCAGCACGCTCCAGCTGTGCAAAATAAAACGCTGTTCTATACGCTTTCTTTCTTTATTACGAGTGTGTACGCACTTTCTTGAATAAGATGTGATGAGATTTTTGTGTGTGTGCGTGCGTCTTCATTACATTTATTACACATCTCTTAAAGTCGAAATGTTTTCTAATTTTTAGGCAACAAGAGTACTGTTTTCATGGACACGCATTTAAGACAGTTCCGCTGTAGCTGAGGGGCAAGCCAAGAAGCATTGTCACTGTTAACTTGTTGCTTGTTTAGAAAATGTTGTCAGCGTGAAAAGAAATGCGAAAGAGACAGTTAAAAATAGGATCCACCAATAACAGGAAGAATTTACATGAAACAGACTTCCTAATAATGCATTTTATTTGCTTTCTAATTGCGCGAAGCGTACTTCTTGGAAGCTTTACTAAGCCCTGCCGGCATTTCTCTTCTAGCAGCTATTATTTTTTGTTCCTGTGTTCCTGTCCGCGCTATGGGTTCACGCTTATGGTGTATTGCGAATTGCACAGGCGAGAAGAGTTGTGAAAACTCCTCTTCCAACACCATGCCCCCTTTTACAGGGGAAGCCGGATGAATCTATTTAGGGAGTACGCCTAACACGATAGTTCTGGGTGGACAAGATCGACTATGCATTAGGCAACTCTAACCTCAGCCTCTCTTTTACTTCCACGACGCGGGAATGGGCCATTTAAGAAACGGTTTTTTCGTCCGGATGTAGATACAGAGTTAAGAAATTTACATCATACTTTTTCTGTTTAGGATGGCTTTACCACAAACGAAAAAAAATGGATGATGTACAGCAGATTGCAAAATATGTAATGAAAAGAAACTTTCGAAATCCTATTGACGTTGCTGTTCATATTATACAAATACAAAGTGAACGATTTTACGAGATTGGGTGCGGATTATTATAGGGGCACAAAGAAAAAAAAACATGGAAACTCTGGAAGGGGTGAGACGTACAGCAGTGCTATAAATATTTAAAAACAAAAATTTGTATCGTTAAGGTAAGCATGCGGTCTTTCGAGGCAGTGAGTTGTGATGTATAAGAAAAATGGTTTGCACGACAAGTTGGCATATGCGCACGAAGGCTGCGTTTCTTTATTTGTAGTTGATTTCCTACTGGCATATTGGATGTGGAAGCACGCTTACTAAGTCATCGCATTTGGTGAACGACCAGACCACGCGTCTGTATCTCTCGCACTTTGCGTTTCGAAACAGCAGAGCACTCCAGGCCTGCGGAATGCTCCAGAGCGCAGAGCCGATCGGGGGCGATCATCTATATGCCCACGCATTCTCCCGAGCCAATGCGCCTAAGTTCGCGGGGCTACATCTATTTCCCGCTCCGGCTTGCAGGGCAGATCTGCCTGATGCGGAAATGGCCACATAGCATTGCATGCATAAACTCCCCATCGCGACTGTAACGAGGGCCACGGCAGACGGCAGCTGGAGTTGGATGCATTTAGGTGATCACCGCTCACGTCCGTGCAGGAATTCCAGCATTCCTACGTGTATGTTTAGTACCCTCTTACGGAGCGGGAAGACCCGCGCGAAACTTTCCACGGTGTTCAGATTAGGAGATAGGAGTTCCAGGCTACGAGAACTTGCACTGCGGAAGCCGTATACGAAAAGAAAAAAAAAACGAAACAGTTATGGGACAGAAAACTAAACGTTTTTCGTTTCTGTGTAAGATTGCACCTAAATGGGTGGCTTTTGCGAGCCACGTTCACTGTTCACTGTCTTGTGGGCCTGTCTGATTAAGCATTATGTAGTGTTTCCTAAGAGAGAAATGTTTTGTGCCTTTTGGCCATTTATCCGGCCTGCGATCAGGGCTGCTCTGCTGAGATCAATGGCTGACCTTTACTTCTCGTTTGCTTGGGATCGCTTAGCGATCGGTCTAGCAGCTTTCCTCTGCTTTTCGTGCTCGTCGGGTGTAGCTTTTTTTTGTCCTACACATTTCATTTTGCGTAAACGTAACAATTAAACGATATTCTAGAGCAATCCTTGTTTTCTACGTTCAGTAGATGAAGGTTCAATTTTTGTGAGGCTTAACGACCCAAAGCGACTCAGGCTATGAGGGACGGCGTAGTGGAGCGCTCCAGATAATTTTGAAAACGTGAGGTTCTTTAACGTGCCCTGACATCGCACAGTACACGGGACTCTAGCATATCACCTCCATCGAAATGCGACCGCCGCGGCTGCGAACAATCCCGCGTCTTTCGGGTCAGTAGTCGAGCACCATGACCGCTGAGCCACCACGGCGGCTGTTAGACTAAGGAAAAGAAACAAGCGCGCGCGCACTCACGCACGCACGCAATACACACACACCCACACACACACACACACACACACACACACACACACACACACACACACACACACACACACACACACACACACACACACACACACACACACACACACACGCACACACGCACGCGCACGCACTCACACGCGCGCACGCACACACACAGACAGACAGACAGACACACGCACGCACGCACGCACACACACACACACACACACACACACAAACACACACACGGACAGACAGACACACACACACGCACACGCACGCACACGAACACACACACGGACAGACAGACACACACACGCACACACGCACACACACACACACACACACACACACACACACACACACACACACACACACACACAGCGCACACGCACGAGATGCCATGGTCGCTGTTACTGCGACCACAAAAACTTGGGCATTCACCATATATTGCGAGTACGACTGTGTCTGCGCCGAATATTCAAGCAAAAATATTCCCCTTTGGTCCACATGCAAAAACGCTTCGGAACAAAAAAAGGACGGTACTATAAACCATGTTCACGCACACTGGAGGTAGGGCGCGTTGTAACCGCGGTAAACCGTTGCACTCCAACTGCTCGTGAACGCTGTTATCGGCTGCGGCTGTGTAAACTTGGACAGAGAATTTGATCAGCCTGTTCGTAAACGCTGCCTGGCTCTTGAGCTTGAAAGGAGATGCGTTTGCCCAGAAAAGCTCCACTTTCACAGACCTTGCTCAGATCGCCGGGAATATTTTCTCTATAAAGCTACCGACACGTAAAATACATAATGGTAGTGTCCCGTTTCTTTTCAAAATTTTCCATTATAACTTTCTGCGTAATTGCTGCGCTAAAAAATCTGCGAATAATTTAAGGCAATGAATTCTTCGAGTCCAAATTCGTTCTATTTTTGGTATGCTGCGTGCTACTACACAACACTATGGACGATGGGAGAGACAAAAAAAGAGAAAGGTACTGTCTATGGCGATTTTACGGTGTTATTTCATGCTTAACTAATTGACTAAGCAGTTCTGACGCGGTTTATATTCGCAGGAACGTTTCAATGAATGCATGAGTTTAGTAAGCTGAAGGATTCCTTTATCTTTCACTGTCATGTTTACTGCGGACTGAGTGGCCGTCACGTTAGAAAAAAACTTCTTAGTCCATTTCAGCCGGAACGAACCTGATAACCTTCAAATCGCGCTACACGGTACATACGAGACGCTATCGCCATGTTTTGTGCATATGTATATGACGGACAAACACCAGGAAATACAAAAAAACAGTTTTGATTCAGTTTTGATTCTATTGTCTGAGAGCAGTCATCTACAACAGACACGTATGACCGGCAGCTAGAGAAAATGGGCATAAAAAACCGGGGATGTAATATATGCGCGGATTACAGGAGCAACACATAGCAACAATGCACAGGCGGATTTCTCCAACTGCTCCAATAATTTTCTACCGCGATCCGATATGACGCGAGTCTGGGCCTTGCGTAGAATTCAACGAATTTATTCAGTTTTTTTTAGTGAGGAAACTGCTGCTCCTCCAACATGTGCTCTTTAGCATGCGTCATCGATACAAGCTAAAGTATATTCAAGCTCATTTTTCTTCACTATGTTTCTCCTTTACCTTTGATCGGGACAGCATCCTCTTCGCCGATATTCAAGGGTTTACTGCTCTGGCGTCGAGGTGCTCGGCACAAGAATTGGTCAAGGTTCTGAACGACCTCTTCGCTCGTTTTGACCGGCTGGCAAGCGTAAGTGATAATTTTTTTATATACGCTGTTGCACAGTTATGAGGCAGCGATTGATGTTGTTGCTGGTATCTCATTGGCATTACCTATTTAGGCATTGCGCAACGACCTTTCATGCAAATAAGAAAAGCAACGTCACCTTTTTGGTCTGACCTCACGGCAGAAGGTGTTTTACACATAAAGGTCTTCTGCAATGTCTCAGAATCTATATGCCCAAGATGGTGCGAGTGGTTGGAACACAATAGTGTGGAGTTCCTCTTCGCTTAAAATGTGAAACAGTCGTGCTCGTTCTTAAGACGCAGTAAGTGCAGTAGCATGGCAGTAAGTACGCTTGCATGTTTTTAACCTAATAGCGTTAAAGGCCCCATTCTCCAGAAAACGTGGTGCCGGTAAAAGATCACGGCAGTGACTCTGGCAGGCGGTCCCCAGAAAGCAACCTAGGAGGCACGTGGGCCACCTAGGTTGCGTGACCTTGCGGCGTTGTCATAACCTGCCCATCGGATAGTGAGTGAAGTGCTTGTCCATATTTTTTTTAGATGAACTCTGTCTTGCGGCTAAAGCAAGGACCTAGTTAGTACTCCAAGCAAGTAATTGTTTAGAGAGGGGGGGGGGGATACAGCGACACTTTGTATGAAAAAAAATCCAGGAGGTGAACACGGCAATACGTTGAAGCGATGTAAAAATCAAATCACTGCACTCTAAAAAGAAACCGGAAACCATAAAGAAGAAAACGAAGACTCTACGCGGAAATACAATGCGTAGAATAATTCCTGGGGAGCCTAAAGACAGCAATGACGAGCTTCTTTTGTGTGTGACGCAATGAAAAGAAGACGCTGTCAGCCGACATGCGTCGAAGGCCGAACCGTTACTAACTTTTCGCTGGTGTCGTTCGCTGGCCCTGACCTAAGAATTGCATTTCATGTGACGATATTAAAAAGTTCCTTAACGTACACGTTGAATCCAGTTCCATAAAAAAATAGATTAAAGTGGTTGCTCAAGGAGACAGCAATAGCAGGAAATTATTTTAGTCCCGCACTCAATAACCTAGGGAAAAAACTATATGTTTTTTTAGGTTGTTCAGGGGTTGAATTGAATTTTCAAAAAAAATTTTCACGGTCCTTTTTATAAAAAGATATAAAAGAGAGGCACTCAATGTCAGTGACTTGAATGCAATTTAAAAAAGATTACTGACGAAATCTTGCAGCCGTATTCAAAATGCTCTCTGAATGTAATCTTTCTACGAATGGCGGGCGCAGCACTGTTGTCCTATCATGATGGCCAGCTGCCAAAACTCCTTGTGATGTAAGAAATTTAAAAAAAATCTTTTGAAACCTCGAACGATGAAGTGATGAGGACAAACCTGACGTTATCAGGCTTTGTCCTCAACAAGGCATTATTTGATTTAGTGTGACGTCGTCATCTATTTTTTTTATCAATGTGACAAAACTGCAGAGTAACATACTTAGAATTGCATATGTTTGCTGTTTTCTTTGAGCCTGTGGGACGTCAGACGTACGAGCGTAGTGTTTGGCCGTGGTATGCTTTGTTTGCAAGAAAGTTTCAAACTTAGGAGAGTTCAAGGTGTGTTATTCTGTAGCAGAATAAGTGTCGCGAACATCCAGCAACGTAGAAAACAGCAAACTTTTTCTAAAACGCCTCGGCTTGGTAACAAAGGACAGCTGCTTCGTTCAAAAGAAGGTTTAAAATTCGAGGCAGAAGGGTGTTTTTATTTTTGACGGGAAGGGAGGACTGTGAGTTTTAAATGCCAGCATTTAGAATGGGTTGTGCTTTTAATAAAAAAAAAAACCGGCGCGCAAACAGCCGGTCGCTAATGAGGGTTCTTGTAAAAGGCCGTGCCCAGAAGTCTGTCGTGCCTTCTTTCGTTCGGTTCCTGCAGGTGTTGTCGGACGAGTAAATGGGTGCAATGAAGAAAGTTTTGCGAAGTGTCCTGCAGTTGTGCAATCTCAGGCGAAAGGAGTGCCGTTAATGAATTTCTGCCCAAACAATAGGCTCTCCGACGAGACATTTCACCGAGTTGATTAATGGGAGCTGTGGGCTTCTCTTTTGACTGTGGCATTCAGTATTGCATGTGAAGGATTTAGTGATCCCGAAATATAATACAAATAGCACGTTCAACGTATTACACGTGCCGTCCTTACTATGATGAAAAGTTTATTGAGGAATTTTGCAAACTTTTCTGGCGTATGTTAATGCTATTCGAACATCTAGCTGCGAACACACAAGTTTCAGTTCGTCACAACGAATAGAGATGAATCGGCGGCCTGGTTCAGAAAAACCAAAGTACCTTTCTGCCGGGTGAGAGAACAAAACGACTCGCGCTTGTATGGAAGGAAAAATTATTTTTGCCTGATTCAGGGTGCCTTCAACGTTACGTTTCAATTCTTATATCCCTTGGACGTTGCATTATTTCGCCTTGAAAGCCGTGAGTACCAAAGGTCGAAGCCATGTCTTGAGCTTGAGGTCACTTTCGTTATGCATCGCGGGAAGTTTCAGTTTTCATTCATCACCTTGAGGCAGTAGGCGTTGACTCAATAACAATAATTATGGTTTAGATACATAATCAATCAATGGTTTACAATAATCAATGGTTTGGATATATCAAGGTGAAAAAGAAAAACAGTCCTAGTAGCCAAGTTGTCAATTATACAGTAACAAAAAAAAATCGAAGAAAATACACGTTTTATCACAAACAATTCACGAAGGATCGATTAAAATTGAAACAAACAAATACAAAACAACCTATGTCATTCAGAATAAATACTTAAAGGCATAGCAATAGCCACAGTGAAATAATTCTTTAGCAACAGTAGCAACACTGTTTTTGTTTGCACCTGACTACTACCTCTTCGCATATTCGCGTTTAGCAGCTTTTCGTATTTCATATTTAGTAGTTTCGTATTTTGTTTTGTTCAGATGTTATTTTTGCTCTGTTTGAAATAACCTGGGTTCTTGGTTTTTGCCTTGTACCGCGTCCATTGTACCGTTATTGTAGTTTGTTATTTCTGTATATTCCTTTTCCATGATTCTCCTCCCACACAATGCTCTTCGGGGCGTGTGAGGTATCGATAAATAATAATATTAATATTAACAGTGACATTTCTAGGAAAAGGGTAACATTGAGTACGGTCAGTCTTGAAACCTACATAATGTAGTGATGGCTAATGAGTATACATGTATGCATTCGAAGTATTTGGGAAAGAAAGCAGCAGCTGTGTGAATAAGAATTAGTCATGTAATTGTTTCAATGTAGGCGTGGCTATAGGCCTGTATTTATTAAGGATGACTGGGAGGTTGTGCAGAAGCGATTGCAACTTATAATGAGTGCGGCAACGGGGTATCAACCATGTATCAGTGTTGCGCGTGTGAGCGTTATCACTTAGTTCGAAAGATGCTAGCAAAGTGAGGAATTGCACAAAATAATTATTTCATCACCATGTTATTCAGCGATTATTTTTGTTCAGAACCGATTTAATTCGCAGCTAAATGAAATGATAGCAAGGCGCGAAAGTCGTAAGCAAGTTTTATGCTGATTATGTTGTAGGAGTGAAAATGTACCGTTTTTGAGGAGAAAAATTCTATGTTAGCGATTTTGCCAAGAATTTCTTAACTCAATATGTATCCTCTGGCGGTTCTTTCGTGACGTCAGTAATTTTGAGCTTGTCGTCAATAAACCATGTGGACTGGGGGCTTCATGTAAGCGCTACATTATGGTGAACATAGCTGCACATTCACGCTACTGTATCGATGCTTCGAGCGCTCTATAAATAACACGTTATTTGGCAAAAGAAAGTCGTTTCCAACCGCCGTAAAACACTTCAGTATGTTATATTCCTGAGTGCGTGAGTGTGTGGCAAAATTGAAAATTGGTTTTTGGGGCAAGGAAATGGCACAGCAAGTTTCACATCTCGGCAGACACCCGAACCACGCCGTAAGGGAAGGGAGGAAGGTAGGAGTGAAAGAAGAAAGAGAGAAAGAAGTGCTGTAGTGGAGGCCTGTGGATTAATTTCTACCACCTGGGGATCTTTATAATCACTGACATCGTACAGCACGCGGATGCCTTTTGCTTTTCACCTCCATCGTAATGCGGCCGCCGAGGTCGGGTGTATGGCGTAGTCGGTTTTTTTCACACGAGAGGTTAAGTTGTACCCCTGAGTCCGCATAATGAACTTCTCATTTTTGCTACCATGAGGAGTCGTTACTTGCAACCGAGCCTCATGCCAGCGCTGGATTTCGTTAAATTCTCCAAACGGAATCTAAATGGAGTTAGAAGCGTGGAGCCAGTGTAATCGATTGAAAGCAGCATGGAATGCAATAGGGGCTCAAAGTCATTTCAAAGAATGATGGTCAATTTTCGCTCAGTTTTGCTTGCATAAGATACCAAACAAGAAGGCAGTAGAGCTCTTCGGAAGAAGTTCGATTTGTTGATCGGCAGAAACGTGCTTCATGACGCAGCATTTTTAGCATTTCAGATACTCGCTTTTGGCTAATAGAATTTTGAAAATGATCAAAAGTAGTATCTTGCGACCATTATCTATGCGGTTCCAGCTTCTGACATTCTCACCGGTTGGCGACAGGTGAAACACGCAGAAGGTATAAACTGGTTTAATTCAGTGGAAAAGAACCAGAGTTAAGAACTATATAGAAGCTGGAAAATCCAGATTAGGAAGGAATTGTTCTATTATACCTGAAGAGGCAGTCCCCTACTCTTCGCAGCAAGATTAGGGTTTCTTATATTGCGCAGCTACAAAAGGAAAATTAACCAAGAAGATGGCACATCGGCAGTGTGCGATAAATCTGTAAAAAAATTGTGCATCTTATATTCGAATGTAATGGGATCCACCCGTATGTCGCTGCAACTACAGTCGCACTCTCTGACGTCCTGAGGTTTAGAGATTGCAGTGGTCATGGGAATGAATCTTCGGTAGAAGTTAGCGAAAAGCGAGTGGAAGATAGGTGGGTCAAAAGCTGAGAGTTGACATCAGGTTGCGAGTGTAGGCTTAAAAATTTATTTGAAGAAGACGGCTAATTCATTGGCCGATTTATAACCCCTTTAATGAAATACAAAGAAAAGAATCGAGCATGGTGGCAACTGCCGTCGGCCCGTCTCAAAGGGAACGCTCTTATCTACCATCCAGCATCCTGTTTAGCTGCCGGTTCTCAACTTTCACGCTGCAGGAAAAAATATTTAATGCGACCGCTATTAATGGGAACGGCAGTTCGTATATATGGCCCTATGCATAAAGCATGAACGTTAATGCTACCGATGTTACGTTCGTTGTCTTATAAGTGCGCAAGTGACAATCATGCACTTAATCTTATGAACCGAAATGTGCTCTTAGTTCCCGCTTTTCAAAAACTCGGTTCTAAACACCTGCCAAAAATTGGAACATCAGTTCACGTTATAACGCACGCTCCCGTGCTTATGTTGGTGTTGCAATCAATGCAGTGGCCGTCTTAATAGGGTGTGTGTGGAATTGACACCCTTTTCGACAAATACGCAGCGTCGTTTTGTTGCAGTTAGTGTCAGCCTTGCTGTTAGACAGATGAAATGAAGTGAATAGCTAGTTTCGAGAAAAGGTAAGCCGCTGAAAGCAATTATTTTGATGTAGGATTCGGTTATAGTAACGATTTGGACCTTTCGGTTTAAATCGAAGAACACCAAAAAAAAGTAGTTTGGTTTCAGCCGGAAGGGTTAGTGTTCTTCTGCGCATGCCACAGCTATATTTATGCACTAGATTTATAGGTTATTATTTTCAAGAAATCTGTGGTACATTTCAGTGTTTATTTCTGAGTGCTGTAGTTTTTTTTTCCGGCGAATAAGTTTTTTACTAATGAACTACTCCTGTTTATTTCGGGGGTATAAACACACGTCACAACGAAATCTAGGAGTAATAGTTATCGGTTTTTATTTTTGAAAATGTTTCGGCATATTTAAGTGTTTATAACTGAATTCAGCTTTCGCTTCGCTCCTTCGAACAATATTTTATGCTAATTAATTGCCGCTTCTATTTTGCAGACATATACACACGCCACAACGATATCCAGGGGTTAGAGCTCTCGGCGTTCATTATTGAAAATTGGGTGGTATATTTCGGTGTTTATTTCAGAATGCAGTTTCCGCTTTGTTTCAGTGATCAATGTTTTCTACTAATAAATTAATGCTTTTTTTTTGGTGACATAACCACACGTAAACAAAGGGTTGTACTAAGACCTCTGCTTGAAAAAGGGCGTGTTATCGTCATTAGAAAAAGCAATGTAAGTTAAACGACGGAACTGTCACACATAAACACAAGTGAAAGTTTACTTTTTAAAATTCTGCTGTCTCATTATTGTTGAATTAACGCACTGGTTTAAGCAAGAGGTCGAAGCATCAGATGGTCTGTGTAACAGTGATGGAACTGCTCCTGATTCTTCGCAGTAACCAGAACATGACTGTTTTCTGTGACGCGTATGCAGGGTTCAGTGTACTCAGATTCAGCAAGGAACCTGCGTAACCAGCTAACCGTCCTAGCGGGTGATGACTGTGGATAGACCGTGCTTCGCTGGTGGACTGTTGAGGAGGTGGCGTCTGCTGGTCTGCAAAGACAGCAGCAGTGGCTCAAAACGCACAACCGCGCTATTTAATCCAGGGGCGCCACCGTCTCCCAACCCCCTGTCTCCTCTGCTTTGTTAATTCTCTCCCTTGAGTGAGTGTAACTCATAGTAAATAGCCGGCTGGTGTTAATAGCTTAAAACGACAACTAAGCTATAATTAGCACTAACTTATAACACCATGACATAGAAGGCATAAAACGAATGCTTCAAATACCAAAGGCCTTCTCCACGGTTAAGACTGCATAGTTTTATTATTCTCGCAGCTGTGAATCGAACACGTACTTGCTATTTACTGGAATAGAGGAACCTTGTTCCTTCTCTTCGTTCAGACCTTCGGCTCTACGTGACAAGATTTTATCTACTAGCGCTTACGAGCATGAAATACACCAAGCTTTGTTTCTAAAAAAGGCGAGAAAATTCATTCAACCAGTTACAGACATCTAGAGAAGAAAGCAAGCAATTTATAATGTTCTCTACGTGCTTAATCAATCTGTAGATTATTTGGAATTTCCGAACTCTATCTGCCGAAGCTCGCAACGAGTCATATTTTTCTTTTCCCCTAGGAGAACCACTGCCTGCGGATTAAGCTCCTCGGCGACTGCTACTACTGCGTCAGCGGTTTGCCGCACGTTCGGCCTGACCACGCGCACTGCTGCGTCGAGATGGGACTGCACATGATACAAGTGATCAAGTAAGCTGCTGCTAGCCTCCCATAGATGAATTAGATCGCGGTTCATCTTTTACCTTTTTTTGTGGAACAAATTCAACGGTTCCTTACGCACCTTCGCTGATTTATTTCCACTTGGCAAGTAAGAAACGCCAGCAACGTAACCTTTGCTCCATTTTATTTTTATTTTCAGTAGCGCTGTAAGGATAGAAAGAAAAGTGCTTGAAGAGATCTGATGGCATTCTGCTGTAAATCATTTTGCCGTTCAGGAAATGTGGCGCCTTCACCTTTTGGTTGGAGTTTGAGAATTTGTTCTTCTCTGGGGCGTAGTCACACAACTTCGGCATTTGTGCAAGTAAAATTGCTATGCTAGTCAGGCATAGCGTGTCTAAGTACGCAAGGGGTTCTAAACTTACATATCAATTTAGCAGATAAACATATTCAAGACGGCAATAATATATTCTGTGATATCAAATGCAATAATGTAAAACTGATCATTCCAATCGAGTTATGAAAATAAAAGGTCATTTGAATAATCTGTGTGAAAACACATGGAAACTGAATAACTATACAAAAATAAAAAATCGTTTACACTTTCGTTCGTTAAGATATCGAACGTGGGATTAACCGTTTCGAACAGTATCTGGGCTATGAGTGGCACCGTAGTGGAGGGCTCCGGAATTAAATCCGGGGGTTCTGTAGCATGCACTGGTATCGGAGAGCACTTGGGAGTTTAGCATCTCACTACTATTTCAATGAGATCGCCATGGCCAGAACCCCATCGCGAAACCGT
The DNA here is from genome assembly GCA_030143305.2 of Amblyomma americanum. NCBI lineage: Eukaryota > Metazoa > Arthropoda > Arachnida > Ixodida > Ixodidae > Amblyomma > Amblyomma americanum. Next base: position 127,075 of record JARKHS020026457.1, on the reverse strand, counting down.
GATCTCACGAGTAAAATGCATACTGAAATATAGATTATAGAAGATATTTAGCTCCATTATGTCGAAATTTGGGCACTTCTGCAGTAGCAAACTAGAATGATACACAACCTGAGGAATGTTAGAAACGCCACATCATGATGCTGGGTTTCGGACCAGTAGCGTCGGCAGTGGCACGAATGCTGTTACTGATCAGAATTTGCTTCCTAGTAGCTGTAGTCGATGGATATCAGGTAATCATTCAGGTGGTGTTCAGTACTTCGGATAAATTATAAACTTACCCTTACCCTACGAGAAAAGGACGAAAAAAATGAAGGTTGGAATGCGCGTGCTAGATTTCATCATCAACATCATTGTCAGCGTTAGTTCTATACCCACTGCAGGGCGAAGACTCCTCATATCTGCCTCCAAATCATCCGGTCCTGCGCCAGCTGCGGCCCCCGTATCCAAGCAAACTTCCTCATCTCATCCGCCCACAACTTTCTCCCGCCTTCAGTTACGCTTGCCTTCTCTTGGAATCCATTCCGGTGCTCTTAACGGCCATAGGTTACCTTCCCTACTCATCACATGCCCTGCCCGTAGTGGATTTCCCCCATGTCTCCTCTCAAGGGTTCCTCTTTCTCAACATCTAGCTAGTTGAGCCTCCAACTTCATAATAAAACATATCAGAATAACGCCATTCTGAGAAAATTGGCGCATTTCAATTATTTACGACCAACTTGAACATTAAATGGGGCACAACACTCAGGGCACTGGAACATTACCGCCCTTTTGTCTTTTCAGTCTTTAAACGCAACCGGGTTTGCACTGACTTAGCACCAAACCTACCGCATTAATTTGCCAAAAGAACAAAAGAGAACTGTTTGAGCGTCACGATACTACATGTTGAGCTATCAGAGCTCATGTCGAGCAAAAATCATGAAGAGGAAACAGTTGAATAACAGGAAAATGATCTAAGTTGTGAACAGCACTTCGTGTCACTTGCGTTTCTTCGCAGCAGCTGCTTTTTATCCGCAAGCTTGCGATAATAATCTGAATGACAGGGAAAGCGGCTTTATTTCGTTGCGCCAAAAAGCACTGATGGGGGTCCTATAGGGAGAACTGGGAGGGTATGATTGCAGCGTATGGCGGCTTCACGGAAGTTCTCTGGAACTTCCTTCTGTCGTGTTTTTTTTTTCTAGTTTTTGAGTTCTTATTTATGTCTGGTTTGCGCCGAAAGCTAAAGCAAAGGTAGAGACGACATCGTATTTAAAGCGAAATGAGGCCCGAATGTCATCTTGAGGGATTAAGGTAACTGGAGCGTACATAATGAGAATGAAAATCCCAAGGCCATGGGAATAAACGGTCTCATTTATTTCTGCCGCAAGCCGCTTAAGGAAGAGCGCTTCGCTAGGAAAGGAGCATTTCCGCGGACTAACAACAACCAGAGATGAATTAAGGTAGATACAAGCAAAAACAGTAAAAGCCCTTACGATTGAACCCTTACATGCACGGTCCTCTTTTGCCGAAAGCCTTCGGCGAGGGCCGCCAGGGCTTTCGCCGATAATCGTAGCATGGATCATGAAGCACCTAATGACACTGCAGTGCGTGCATCAGGTTCCGGGTAGTGTGCCTGCTTTGCCACGTGTCTTCAGAGAGAATCCTTTGTTAGGGCTCGGGCGCTCAGTGTGAGCGTAGGAATTAAAATCTGGGACAATGGCGCCCGTCATTGAAGCAGCCCTTATGTCCAAGCCGCGCACGTAGGCACATGTCGGAGCAATCTGGGAATCTTTCCTGCTCAGCAGTAAAAAAAAAAAACTAGGAGGATAATAGCTTTTTACTCTGCTTTGACAGCGGGAGCTCATCATGAGTCGGAGATCGCCTATGATCAGAGTCAAGTTTTTTTTCTGTTTAGTGACTATGAAATTACCCCTGGAGACCTGGTGACGGTCTTCGTTTCAAAGAAGCCATTGAAAGCTTAGAACCGATGTGGAGGACTGTGAGTGTACGGTTCCTGGTTATTATCACCTTAATACAAAAGCTAATGATCTTGAGCGGATGTACTTTTTGAATAAATTACGCTCGCGTCCAGCCGGGATTTTCACCACGGAAACAATGTATTTGTTGTACGGTGTATGAAAGTTACAGGAACTATGAAAGCGCTATTAGAAGGTATTAATATGTGATTACAGTTGCAAAAAGTTGCTGAATCATAAAGTGATTTTGTTAAAACATAGCGTGCGTTTTGTCACGGGGCTGTCAATCGGAGATGTGTGTTGTTAAATGATTACCTTTTCCCAAGAAGTCAGATCAGCTGTGACGTATTCAAGGGATTCTGATTCAGCTAGGGCTTCGCAACTTGAAGTCGTCCACGATGTCGACGGCTATTAAAAAAAATGATTGGCAGTATACATACTAGCTCTTTGAGACCTGTTCTAGTCTTCATCTTCTGCGTCAGTTATGTGATCTCAAAGAAGAGATTTTAGAATTCCTTCACAGAGCGAGACTAACGTTACACGACTCGAGCGCGCAGCAGCTTCACAGGCCGGTGGTATTAGCGGGTCTATTTTTCAAGCGTAATAGAAGGATCCTTGACCGGAGAGAGGATGTTTAACTGACACTAAAGCTGAGGCCTTGATGTGACAACATGACGAACTAATGACGTCAGGTTAGCTTTTGGTGCACTCCGTAAAGTTTTCTAGTATAGCTACTGAAATTTAGCGGCTTCCATAGTAATTCAAAGCGCTTGGCCCAATCGTTTTCTATTGCACAAACAGTTCACAGCATGGTTAAAATAGTGAAATTCTTAATAGTCTAGGGGCACGTAATTGAAACAATACCACCCGTGAATAAAAACTTGATACATAAATACACCCTTGCAACATTGACGTTAGCAACTGATAATCTATCTGTTTCACAAGCTGTGAGAACTACATCTGAGTTTTTTGATTGACCGACAGTAGTTTTTGAGCACCCTCGGTGCTTCGTCATAAAAGGTTACAACTTCCTATAGCGTCTATGACGTTAACAGATTTTGGAGCTTAAGAATTGTTCGGACAGGCAGGCAGGTTGATAAAAAAGCAGAAGTGCAGACGCTAGCGATAGCTTCAACGGGTGCTGGATTTGCAAGTGGCACCTTTTGAAGCCGCAAGCTTTCTACAGTTCGGCTGGAACCAACGTCGACGTCAGTGCACCAGAAGCGCGGCTGCTGATGGGTAACTGCGCGTGGCCTAGCGTGGTACATTGAGATAGTAAAGGTGCCGTTTGCGTGCCACATGCCTGGAAGACACGTGGTCTGGTGGAAGCCCTTACAACCAGCGGTTTAAAAAAATGTGCCTCATCGGCTCGACTTCGGAAGAAAAAAAGTGGCTTTGTCCGCTTTGAGGTGGACTTTTCAGTATCGTCTTTTGAAAGGTGGCTCAAGCTGAGGCGGCGGCTTTTAGGAGAATGTCTTGGCTTAGTCTACATCTCCACTGGAGGTTCTGTAGCGGCGATGACAGGAAGGCAGGAGGGTAGATGTAAGCTTAATCAGCGATTGCTCTAACGTGGACCCGCAACGACAGAAATGAACTCGGCAGTGGAAGTAGCGTCGTGTGAACATGGTGGTCGTTGTGATCAAAATGACCGTAACTCCCAACCGCGTTGCATTTGAACTCGAAGCAGGACTTTCTTCGTAACCTGCAGGCATCATTGCGGAAGATTCGTAGGCATTGTCGTCAACTGCACGTATGATTACGTTTTTTTTTTGCGAACAAACTAGCCGCGCGTGCTTCTGTGCAGCACTCTAAGACACCCTGTCTGGGAAAAAGAAGGTGGCAGTAGTAACGAAAGAAAATGATTGGAAACCAAGGATATCTGATCTTCACAGCAATGTAAATAATAAATAAATTTGAGAGGTAGTTATTTTTTTTTTTGCAAACATGCACCTTTAAGCTGTATTAATGAACCTGCCAGCGTAGGTTTTACCAATGGAAAGCTGAAGTAGGGTCACTTGCTTCCACAGTCGACCACGAACGGCCACACATGCGAAACAAATGTTAGGTTTATTCACCCAGTAGCCTAGGTATTGATTTGAACTGTATCTCTAGCAATGCGCAGAAACTTGAATTGTATAATCTATTTCTGTAATGGACGTCCCGGTGTGCATAGCACCTATAAAAGATCTGTAATTCATTATTATTTTGCTTATACTATTGCCGAAAACGAGGTGAAATCATAGAAACGAATCCGCCGCACTCATTGGCTGCCATATATTCCTGAGGTCAATTGCTCCCTTTTCTAGTACGAGGCTCGTGCACAATGGATGTACAATTGTAACTGCTCTACGGTAAACGTTAGCGCAACATAATACACGCACGTGAAAGAAGCTCGTCCTCCTCTCTTTTTTCACGTAAATGTTTTATGTTGGTGTGACGTTTACCGAAGAAGATGCACCAACTCGCCCAGCAATGAGTTTTAAATGAATTGTAACTGCATAATAAAACGTGTATAGAAGTGCGCAGGTTTCGAAAATGGCAAAATAACTAAAATAAAGAACAAGCTCGCTGAAATGAGTATTTTAGTTCGCGGTGGATTATATCCGAAATTAGTGCATTGCTCATGAAATGCCGAGCGCAAGCGTCAAGACCAGATCAGCGAAAGTAATTTTGTTGCTCAGGGGATTAATCGAATCGCGAAGGATCCAATAGGCGGAGAAACAAAGACAAGTGTGCACACGTTGCATAGGTATGTGAGGCAGGAATGAATATTTATCAGGTCTCAGTGCACAACTAAGGTGACACATTTTCCAGATATGTAAAAAGGGATTTTGATAGATTACAGATACGTGTATTCTAAATATGTAGAATGAGTCAGATAGATGCAGTAAAATAAACGGGCCGGACGACGCTTGCAAAAAAAGCTCATTACTGCCGGAGAGGGGATATCAAGTTGGGAATTGAGTGTGAGAGGCTGTGCTTAAGACCGTAAGAAACGAGGTGTTCAAGGCATTGAAGCTTCCAAACAAAATAACTTCGAGAATGAGACACCATACCTCGCTGCCTAGACTGTTCAAACTCTGAAACGTTAATACGCACAGTCCAAACGTACGAGGAACAAGGTGACACTTGTGAGAAGAGTTTCAGTAGAGAGAAAGCTACAGTAAGAGACTTTTCCGGAGAGGAAGGAAATAAGCAGGTGCTTCCATTTACGCAGAGGATACCTGCGTCGATTAAATCGCTTCGGAAATGCTCGTTTCCGGCATCACTTAATTCCGCATTTTGAAAAGAAGAACAATTCTTGCTCACAGATTCACATTGGAAAGGAGTGCTTTTATTCTGCAGTAAAATGTTATGCAAGTGACGGTTGTTCGAAAGCAGGCTTGAAAGAAAACGTCTTACGCGTACTGCGTCTCAGTGCTGGGGAAATGGGTTCCGCGCATTTAACAACCATTCGAAAAAGGGCCGCGGGTGCAGAGATATAGTACTGCTACTCTTTTTTTTAAGTTTTGCAATCGTGCATAATCTTCATACTACCTGTTTCATTTCAAAAGTAGTAAAGATACAAAATTTGGAAGGCAGACAAACAATATGCTTTGCTTTATGAGCGTAAGGAGATGCCTTGTATTAAGTTTCAGTAGCAGGCTTGAGTGGGACATATCTTAATATCATTTTGAATGTTGTCTGCGCAGTGAGTCGGCATTCCAACCCGAATCTAATGATGTTAAGGATCACACGCCCTAATTATGACGATGTCGCCGAAGACAGCGCTGGCGACGCTGACGTCACCAAAATGTAGTAATCCGGATTGGCAGGTCGACCGTGACGCCAAGGTGCACTCCATAGCTGACGCCGAAACTGCCAAACAGAATCGTTAATAACTAATTATTCGCGCTTCGCACTGGTGTTCTGAGCTAATTTTCATGATTGCTTGGCGCGAAGGCCTCTTTGGATGTAAAAAAAAAGGGACACTCAAGAACTTAGTCTGTGTACTTGTTTAACAAGAGAACTGTACTCAAAAAATTAAGAAACTGTGAGTCCTCTTGACCGCAGGTCTATTGTTCCCACATAATGATAATAGTGAATAGCGAAGCTTGTGTGGCACAGGTTTAGTTCAACACAGTAAATCAGAATGACAGGGACTTAAATCTTGACACGAAGGAATTATTCGCGAGGAAAAGTAAATTATAAAAGCAAATTATTGACACGAGGATTGGAAGTAGAAGAAAAAAGAGATCGCAGCCTCTAGAAGTAGACGGCGCTGAAATGTAGGTCCGTTCCTCTGGTGCCCTCGTTCAGCCGCTGCAGTTTCTTTTCAGTGTAACAACTGTTACACATCTGGTGGAGCAGTGCGGGGTACGCTTCCCGACCTGCGTACGCCTACGAGATAAAGACGGCACTCACACCGGTCCATCAGCGCCCAAGCCGCCGCCTCCGCGGTGAGACACCTGAGTTCGGGCCTCTTGACAACCCGACGAGGAGGACGCAGCCTGGTGGTGGTGAAAACATTTATTACGGATGAATAGGAGGTATGTTTGGATCAGCCCGTAAGGGACCGATCCGTACAAGCACTAGGTGGAGGTCCCTAGTATGGGACCCCAGTGGCGGTTGCCGCCGCCCGGGCGCGCCCGACTAAGGCTTGTTGGGCCTGTAAGTCGTGGCAGCCGAGCAGGGTCGCCTCCCAGTCCTCCCGGGTTGGGTTGGGGATGGGGGGAATAGCGGGGTTGGAGGGGCAGGCCCAAACCATGTGATAGGTGTCAGAGGACACTGCATTACAGTGTGGGCAGCTGCCACTAAAGGAGGGGTCAAAATGTTTTAGCGCTGCCGGGCACAGCAATGTATTGGTGAGAAGGCGGAGAAGGAGCCGCTCATCCGCCTTCTTCAGGCCTTTACATGGACTAGGGTAAAGGCGATGACAATTTTGATAATATGTTGTAATATCTTTGAATGTATAGACCGGATTAAAATCGGGTTCCTGATCGGATGGGGAGGAGAAAACAGCCCGGTGAGACAGCGCGCGGGCGGCTGCGTCTGCTGCCTCGTTTCCTGCCAACCCCTGATGAGCAGGGGCCCATATGAGGTAACGGTGTGCGGGGTCCGTATCCCGTATGCAATTTTGGTATAATTCGATAGGCTAGGAAGGGAGTGCAGCCTTGTTCGACGTTCCGACAGGCCCCTCGCGAGTCGGTGATTATGTATTTTGAATTGGAATGTGAGGCCGCGAGAGCAATCGCGACCTCTTCTGCTTGTGTTACACTGCGGGCTCTGAAAGTTAGGCCGTTAACTGTGTTGCTGTTGTGAACTACCGCGGCCGTGTACCATCCCCCGTGGTGAGGGCCGGAGGCGTCCACGTAGTAGACACCTGTTTTGTTGCCATAATATCGGGCTAGCGCTTCCGCTCGTGCCAGGCACCGACCATTATGGTCTTCGTGTGACATGTTTGCTGGAAGAGGCCGCACGTGGAGGGCACGTCTCCACAGTTCCGGGATGCGAAACCTGTCTTCCATTGGAGGGGTGTGTTGGATATGGAGTCGAGCAAGAAGGCGGCGACCCGACTCCGTTAGCGACAGGCGCATGTACTGGTTTGTAAGGTGCGCCTCCCGGAGCTCCCGGAAAGTGTTCACCACCCCAAGAGCCATAAGCCGGCTGTTTGAAGTAGTGATGGGGAGGTCAAGGGCACGTTTAACAATTTTGCGAAGGATGACCTCAAGGGCGTCCTCCTCTTGTTTCCGTAGGTGGAGATAAGGAGTCGAATAGAGAATTCGACTAGTTACGAAGGCGTTTGCCAGCCGCAAGGCATCCTTACTTCGTAACCCTCCGCGTTTGTTGGAAACCCGGCGGACCATGCGGCCCACCTGGTCCCCCACCTTACGGAGTTTGGCCAATGTAGTGTCTGGCCGCCTGTGTTTGTGGATGTAGAGTCCGAGTGCCCGTATCTCATCACTTTCGCGTATGGGACCGCTCTCAAGAGAGAGAGAGATATTTTAGTTGTGCACTTCTGTGAGGGGCGGAGGTGCACAAATTCCGATTTTTGAGGGGAACATTGAAGACCGCAGCGGCGGGCGTAGCGGTCTACTATCGTCGCCGCTGTTTGCAGGCTGGTTTCAATGTCTCCTGTGCTGCCCTGTGTGGCCCACAGAGTGATGTCATCGGCGTACAGGGCGTGCTGTACGCCGGCGACACCACTCAGCTGGGCCGGCAGGTGCATCATGGCCAGATTAAAGAGCAGCGGGGAAAGTACCGCGCCTTGAGGGGTTCCCCGCGTGCCGAGTAGGTAAGGACCATGGTCTTTATCTTTAATTCGAATGTAGGATTGACGATCCATTAAAAATTGGCTTATGTATTGGAATGTGTTGAGGCCACAGTCGGTGTGACTTAGGTTAGTGAGTATGATCTCATGTGTTACATTGTCAAATGCCCCTTTAAGATCCACGGCGAGTACTACCCGGTCATTATGGGGGCATTCGAGGGGGTCAAGGACTTCCCGATTGAGTTGCAGGAGGACATCCTGTGCGGATCTGTGTGGGCGGAATCCGAACATGGTGCTCGCAAAGACTTGTTTGTGTTCAAGATATGTAGATAACCGATCCCGCACCATCGTCTCCATTAGTTTGCCCACACATGAGGTGAGAGAGATGGGGCGGAGGTTATCTGTGTCAATTGGTTTGCCAGCTTTAGGAATAAAAGTCACCAAAGCCGTTTTCCATTCGATTGGCAGGGGGGTGTCCCCGCGCCAAATCGCATTGACGTATTCCAGGAGGGACTGGTATGCCAAGTCGGGCAGGTTCGTCAAAAGCTTGACGGTGACCTTATCCCGTCCTGGCGCAGTGCCCCGTTTCATTTTGGCCAGAGCCGCCCGCAGATCATGCAGCTGGAAAGGTTGATCCAGCTCCGTGTTCTCTCTGCCTGCATAAGAGTACGCAGATCCACGGGGGTCTTGGGCTGTACACAGATACTGGTCCCGAAGTTTCTGTGCCAGTTGAGTCGTGTTGCCAAGAAAATGGTGCATGGCTCGCTGCAAATGTTTTTGTGTTTCGGTTCCTGTTTGGGTTGGGTCGAGTAGGGCTCGAAAGAGACGCCAAGTGTTTCGGCTGGACATTTGTCGCGCGGCCGGGTTGCATCTATCTACCCAGTTGGAGTCGGCGAGTTGGGCCGCGTACTCTGCCGCTTTCTGGGTAAGCTCGGCAATTCGAGCTTTAAGCTTTCTGTTGTGTTTCTGGCGTCGCCAACGGCGGACGAGGCTGCGACGGGCTTCCCAGAGGTGTACAAGGTGGTTATCCACGTCCGTGACCGCCTCTGAGAGCTGGATGTGTGTTTCATGCGAGGAAAGGTGTGCCAGCAGCTGTTGGGACCATGCTGTGTAGCCTTGCGCGGAAATGGGTGTATTATCAAGTGAGTTAAAATTTTGCCTGAATTTCGTCCAATCTGGGATATGGACTTGTGTTCTGGGACGCTTGAGGGGGCGTGTGCGTAGTGTAGTGTTAATGATGCAGTGGTCGCTACCGAGGGTCTCCTCGGTGTTGAGCCAGTCTGTGTGTTGTATGTTGCGAGTGAAGGTTAAGTCCGGACACGTATCCCGTGTCACGGAATTTCCTAGCCGGGTTGGGTGGACAGGGTCCGTGTGGAGGGTGAGGCCCAACGTGGACGCAAGCTCCGCCAGCTTACGCCCGCGTGACTCCTCCTTTCGATACCCCCATTGCTGACTGGGAGCGTTAAAGTAGCCCACAATAAGCAGGGGATCGCGGCCCGCTACTCTTAGCACGCGGCTAAAGAGGTCCGCAAAAGTCACTCGCTTTAGTTTCGGAGAGCAGTACACGTTGAGTATATACAACGGTGGGTCCCTGCGGCGGACTGGTAGGAGGGTCACCATTACATAAGAGTACTCTAGTGGGAGGTCGAGATCCACTAGATTTGCTGTGTAGTCTTTGTGGACAAGAATACAAGACGCGGGATCCTGTTGGAACGTCGTGTAATTTGAAATTGTGGCGCCCAGGCCTGGCTCTTGGAGGGCAACCACGGCTGGTAAGGACTCGAAATTTTCAAGGTAGAGGCGGAAATTGGCCCGCTTAGTGCGGTCCTTAAAGCCTCTACAGTTCCACTGTGTTATTGAAGTTGACATGGCCGAATTGGAGATGGCGGAATTCCTTTGATTAAGGTGTCTCGCCATGATTTAAAATTCTTGGGGGGGAGGAGGAGGGATTGGCTGCCTCAGAGCCAGCTACTTGCGCCATCAAGGGGGTGATGACGGAAGGAGCGGGGCAGTTGTCCTCATTGTCCGAATCAATAATCAGACGGGTGAATTTTGAAGGGCGGGATACGTCCCTAATGGGTCCCGTCCGACGGAGGAGGCGGGGGTTGCCCGAGATGTGTTTTAAGACCACCGCGGGGACGGCAGATTTGACCTTTGTCAAGATCTGGTCCATGGCGGTCTCGATCATATATCGCAATTTAGAGGTTAAGCGCTCCTCCATCGCAAAGATGGCTGTCACGAGGGCAGGCGAGATCTCCGCGTCGCTCTCCATTGCGTCCGAGTTCTGCGGGCTCGGTGCGGCGGACGCCAATTTTGATTCTAAATTTTGAATTTTGTTGAGCAAAAGCTCATTCTGTGCCCGGAGCACGTCTATCTGTTTTTTGTATTCCGCGTCGAGTGCGGAGACGGTTACGGGGGAGGGTGAGAGATGGGAGGAAGAGGAGGTGATCTCAGCCCAGCTGCTCACCTGTTTGTGGTGTTGAGGCGCTGATGCCCGGGCGTCGGCAGCGCCAATTGTCTTGAGGGCCGGGAAGTGGCCAGTGTCTCTATCGCTGGGCGGTGGAGGCGCCGTCTTCTTCCCGGGCGCTGGTTTCACCGACGGTGAAGAAGGTGACGATGTCTTGTGGTCGGTGCCGTGAGCACCACGCGGCGTTCCGCCACCGGCACCTGGTTTTGAATGACTTGGCTGCTTGCCAGGTCGCTGGTTTTTTGGCACCTCTGGGCGCTTAGCCTTGGGGCCATGCACCTTGAGCTGCCGGAATTTTCCCGTGCAGTCGCGGGAGTTGGTAGCGTGGGCTTGCCCACAGACTGCACAGGACAGACTGCATTCATGCTGCGCCTTGACTCCGTCGACGGTCGGCGCCGTTTGGCCACACAGGCCGCACTTTTCATCCGGGCAGGGGCAGGTGTCTGCTCGGTGGCCCACAGTGCCGCACCGCACGCAGGCCGGAATGGTTCTCTTGTACGGACGCACAAGGGTCACCTCAGAGTTGTAATGCACATATCGCGGCACCACTTTTCCCACGAAGGTGAGCGACGCGACGTCGGATTTGCCAAGCTTGCGGATATCGGCAAGCTCTCCAGCACGCCACTGGATCTTGTTTTGGAGGGACTCACTGGTCTCGTGCTTGGCCACGGTGATGACGCCGCGGCACACGTCTCCAGTGAGTTTCAACTGGCCGTACATGAAGAGCTGGCCTTTCGGTGATGTTAGTTGAAAATCCCGCAGAAGCTTCTCCGCGACGTGCGGCTCTCTGGTGCCTGCGACGATCAGGTTTTGCTCCCATGTGGGGAGCAGGCTGAGGGATGCTGCGGCCTTGGCGCCCAGGTAGTCCGCGAACGCTGCTCCCAGCTCGCCATGTTGGTAGACATCCCTGAGAGCGACGGTCACCCGGGGCTTCAGGATGATGACGATGTCTTCTGGATGAAGACGCGGCAGTGGCTTTGGTTTCCAAGAGGGTCCGGTCTTAGACTGGGCCCCTCCGTGAAGCGCTGCAGCGCGCGCAGCAGCGCTGTGCCGTGTTGAGCGGCCTGCCGACGTGGCGTCCGCTTTCTTGGAGGCGGCGTCCCGCTTGCGGGAGCGGCGTTCCACTAGTTTGAAGAGCCTGGGGTTCTCGATGGGCGCAGAATCCGGACTCTCAGGCGTTGGAGCTGAAGGAACCTCGGACCAGGCCATGGCGTCCGGGTCGTAGCCGCGTTGTACTTTTTGGGCAGCCATCTTGACACGGGTGGGCGACTCACTCACGGCCGAGCGTCGGCGTAGGCGTTAGGCCTAGCGCCGTCGCCACGAAACGCAAGTGAGGATCGGCCCTAAAATGCGTAAATGTTGCCCCACCTGTGTGTGAGTGGTGTCCACAGGTAGCTGTCGACTTCGCGAACACAGACGCGGCTGTGTTGACGGGGTTCCGGCCGAGGAACCGTGGCTCCAGCCAAAAGTTGGTGGAGACGATACGCTGTATGTCCACTCGCTTCGCGCGCTCACAGCGCCCCGACGCAGCCTCGACCGACAGTCCCACCGGAAATGGCCACAGACAGTAGGTTCCCGGCGCCCATCCTCTACCACACGCCGCGAACACCGCCATCTTTTCACGGCGACGTGTACGAAGATGCGGAAGACTGGCTGGACATCTTCGAGCGGGTCGCCCGCTACAACGGTTGGAGCGACGACCGTAAGCTCCATAATGTGTATTTTGCGCTCGAGGACTCCGCTAGGACATGGTACGAGAACCACGAGAGCAACCTGTCCACCTACGAGAGCAACCTGTCCACCTGGGAGACATTTCGCCAAAATCTCATAGCTACATTCCCCAACGCAGACCGCCGGGAGAAAGCTGAAGCTGCGCTTCGCTCCCGTAACCAGCGGACTAACGAAAGCGTCCGCATGTATGTAGAGGACATGACGCGCCTCTTCAAGCGTGCTGACCCATCCATGGCGGAGGAGACGAAGCTTCGCCTCCTCATGCGCGGGGTCAAGCAGGAACTTTTCGCCGGTCTTGTGCGCAGTCCACCGCGTACTGTTGCCGAATTCCTCACGGAAGCGACTACCATGGAGACGACGCTCCTGCAACGAGCCCGGCAATACAATCGGGATGTAAGCACGCTTGGGCCCGCTGTTTCTTCGATACCGCTAGGGAGTGATGCGGCCGTTTTACGGGACCTAATCAGGTCGATTGTCAGGGAGGAATTACAAGCCCTCCAGCTGCCTCCCAGCCCACCGTCTGTTACATCGCTGTCTGAAGTCGTCCGGGACGAGGTGCGCCTAGCAGCACAGCAGCAACAACTGCCTGAGATCCCAAGACAGACTGAGGTCAGACCAACCTATGCATCTGTCCTCTGCCGGGCCCCAACGCCAGGCTACGACGTGAATACCGCGACTCACGCAGCGCAGCAGTCTGGTCTTTCCCGTGTGCCTGCTCGACCAGATTATCAGCGGCCACGGAAGTGTGAAGTGTGGCGTGCACCGGACCGGCGGCCCCTTTGCTACCACTGTGGTGAGGCGGGACATCTTTACAGGGCCTGCCCGTACCGCCGAGTGGGTCTGCGTGGTTTCGCGCCCGACGACCCTTGCCCCCGCAATGGCGAACGACCATTCGAAATTGAAGCTCATCTGTCGGCCCGTCAGAGGCCTGGGACATACGGTCGCTACGATCCTAGGTCGTCATCTCCGCTGCGTTACCGTTCCACAAGCCCTCGCCGAGACGCCGGCTACCCTGAGCGGCGTTCTCCCAGTCCACGCCGGGAAAACTAATTCCAGCGGTCTCCGGAGGCAAGGCCGCTGCTGTCGGGAAAACTGAAGATCCTCCGCCGCCGATATACCGATACGCTGATTCCTCACCGGGGCAGGGTAGCGACAGCATCCGACGCGCTACTTCTGATTTGCGTGTGACGATTGACGGAACTGACACCATCGCTTCACTTGATACTGGGGCTGACTATTCCGTGATGAGCCACACCCTCGCCCAGGAATTGAGCAAAGTTTTGACACCATGGTTGGGCCCTAGCATTCGCACGGCTGGAGGTCACCTCATTAGCCCGGCCGGAAGGTGCACAGCCCGAGTCGGCATCCGCGGTTTCGTCTACGTGGGTGAATTCGTCGTGTTGAGCGAGTGTTCGAGAGATTTGATCCTGGGCCTCGACTTTCTACAGGCAAACGGTGCTGTGATCGATCTACACGAGGCGCGAATCACATTTTCGACGAAGCAAGCCGTGGCGCACAGTAACACAGAAGGCCCAGGAGTCAACGCTCTGCGTATAGTCGAAGACGACGTAATGCTGCCACCACGGTCCAGTGTGCTGGTGTTAGTGAGGAACGACTCGTTTCACGACTACGAAGGTATTGCGGACAGTCACCCTTCGCTGTTTCTCGAGAAGGGTGTGGCTATTGCGCGCGGTCTTGTTGAACTGAATGACCGCTGTGCGACAGTTTTTCTGACGAATTTCACGAACGAAATTCAGCACCTCGCCAAGGGAACGGCCGTCGCCTTCCTCGACGACGTGGATAGGTTGGCGAATCTGTGCCCCGTACAGGTGAATCTTCACGACGATGCCGCACCAAGTAACGCCCTTCAGAGGGTTAAAATCAACCCGGAGTTGTCACCTCATCAGAAGAACCTTTTGTCGTCGCTGCTACTTGATTTTAAAGATTGCTTCGCGGCGAGCTCCAAGGTCGGACGTACGCCGGTAGCCAAGCATCGCATTGTCACCGATTCGGCCACGCCACCAGTTTGTCAGCGTCCATACCGCGTTTCGCCTAAAGAGCGCGAAGCTATTAGGACGAAAGTCGATGAAATGCTTGCAGCCGACGTTATACAGCCGTCAACAAGTCCGTGGGCGTCGCCGGTGGTCCTAGTGAAAAAGAAAGACAACACGTTGCGATTCTGTGTTGATTACAGGAAACTGAATAATGTTACCAAAAAGGACGTATACCCACTCCCGAGGATCGATGATGCCCTTGATCGACTCCGGGACGCCAGGTTCTTCTCTTCCTTAGATCTGAAAAGCGGATATTGGCAGATCGAGGTGGACGAGCGAGACCGCGAGAAAACGGCTTTCGTGAAACCCGACGGTCTGTACGAATTTAAGGTGCTCCCGTTTGGACTTTGCCCCGCTCCGGCCACATTTCAACGCATGATGGACACTGTTTTAGCTGGTTTGAAGTGGCAGACGTGCCTTGCGTACCTGGACGACGTGGTCATCTTTTCGTCTAGCTTCGAACAACACTTGCAGCGATTGCGCATTGTCCTTCAATCTCTTCAGTCTGCACAACTAACGATTAAGCCAGAGAAATGCCATTTCGCCTTCGAGGAGCTCCGTTTCTTAGGACATGTCAGCGCACAAGGTGTTCTTCCAGTCCCCGACAAGACTTCCGCCGTCTCCAGTTTCCCACGCCAACCGACAAGAAGGCCCTCCGACGTTTTTTGGTCTTCTGCTCGTATTACCGCCGCTTTGTTAAAGATTTTTCTCGCCTAGCTGAGCCATTGACTGCCTTGACTCGAGATGACACACCCTTCGTATGGGGAAGTGCCCAAGACGCAGCCTTCGAGGAACTCCGCTGCCGCCTTCAAAGTCCACCAATACTAGCTCATTTTGACGGGAATGCAGAGACTGATGTCCACACTGACGCCAGCAATGTCGGCCTCGGAGCGATCCTCGTACAGTGGCAGGACGGCGCAGAGCGAGTAATCGCCTACGCGAGCCGCACACTTTCTCGATCGGAACGGAACTATTCGGCGACCGAAAAAGAATGCCTTGCCGTCATCTGGGCTCTGAGTAAGTTTCGACCTTACATCTACGGCCGACCGTTTCGTGTTGTCAGCGATCATCACTCGCTATGCTGGCTGTCCAGCATTCAAGACCCTTCTGGCCGGTTGGCCAGATGGAGCCTCCTTTTACAGGAGTACGACGTTACGGTCGTCTATAAATCGCGTCGGCAGCACCAGGACGCGGACTGTTTATCACGAGCGGCCGTGGAACCGGCTACGCAAGACATCCCCGAAGATTGCCCTGTTCTGTGTGCCATTAGCATCTCCCGTATGGCGCAGCTTCAACGAGCAGATTCTGAGTTGGCGCCTCTAGTTAAGTATCTGGAGGGTTTGAATTCTCATGTACCTCGTGTGTTTCGCCGTGGACTACAGACCTTCATTCTGCGGCGTGGAGTCCTCTACAAGCGCAACTTTGACAGCAACAAAGAGACGTTTCTGCTTGTTGTGCCATTCCAGTTACGCTCCGAAATCTTAAGCGCTTGTCATGATGAACCATCCGCCGGCCACTTGGGGGTTATTCGCACACTGGCAAAGATTCGGCTTAAGTATTACTGGCCCAATTCACTGCCATCTGTGCGTAGATACGTAACAACATGCCGGGATTGCCAACGGCGCAAATATCCTCCTCTGAAGCCAGCCGGCTTTCTGCAGCCTATAGCACCACCAAAGACCCTTTTTCAGCAAATTGGCATAGACCTCCTCGGCCCTTTTCCGAAGTCGACCAGAGGAAACCGGTGGATTGCGGCCGCGACAGATTATTTGACCTGATACGCTAACGGTACTGCTGCTGAAGTCGCCGACTTTTTCGTCCACAACATCGTCCTGCGTCATGGCGCTCCTGCAGCTATCATTACTGACCGTGGAGCTGCATTTACGGCCCGCTTCACTCAGGCTGTACTCAAGCTCACGCACACCAGCCATAGACGTACAACAGCGTACCACCCGCAGACAAATGGCTTGGTAGAACGCCTCAACAGGACCTTGACCGACATGCTTTCCATGTATATTGATATCGAGCACAAGACATGGGAAGAAATTCTCCCATACGCAACATTCGCGTATAATACCGCACAGCAAGAGACGACGCAGTTCACTCCGTTCGAATTAGTCTTCGGTCGACAGGTTACCACCCCCCTCGATGCTATGCTACCCGTGGACCCCCCTGACAGTGAGAGTGAACTTGTTGTCGACGTCGCCACCTATGTTCAGCGCACTGAAGAAGCACGGCAATTGGCCAGACACCGCATTCACCGTCAGCAGCAGATCGATGCTGACCGCTACAACCTTGGACGCCGCTACGTTACCTACCACCCAGGCGACTATGTGTGGGTTTGGACGCCCGTTCGTCGTCGCGGGCTGTCCGAAAAGTTACTGCGCCGCTACTTCGGCCCTTACCTTGTTGTCCGCCGCCTCAGCGACGTAACGTACGAAGTTGCACCAGCCTCGCCAGCTCGTTCATCGCACAACGGCAAGCGCAGCGACGTTGTGCATGTGGTGCGAATGAAGCCGTACTACGAGCGCGACCCCCCGAGTGACTTTCCGG
This sequence comes from Amblyomma americanum, assembly GCA_030143305.2. NCBI lineage: Eukaryota > Metazoa > Arthropoda > Arachnida > Ixodida > Ixodidae > Amblyomma > Amblyomma americanum. The sequence continues at coordinate 110,068 of JARKHS020026457.1, read as the reverse complement.
CTGCATGTAGTCATATTCCGTGATGTCAGACTCGTGGTGTACCTCTTGAACACTTTTTCTCCCCGCTATTCGGTCTGACGGTAACACCGCATCGGGGCGATGCTCCTGAAGAGGGGGCAGTGACACGAGGATTGGAAGTAGAAGAAGAAAGAGATCGCAGCCTCTAGAAGTAGACGACGCTGAAGTGTAGGTCCGTTTCTCTGGTGCCCTCGTTCAGCCGCTGCAGTTCCTTTTCAGTGTAACAACTGTTACAATATATATTTTTGGTCAGGGATTGTGGAAATTTTCATGGGCAGTATTACTTTACATCGATCTGCGGCCCTTTTTCCTAAATACTGCGCTTCAATTGCGCTAACATCTTTCAGATAAGGTAAAAAGTCTCACACTGCGGTCTTCCATGCGCCGAGAAAAAAAAGAAAAAAAACGTCATATTGGTGAGATGTTCTCCCGACTTGCAGTAGGCGGTCTCACGGGTCACGCTGCGTGAGAGGGAGTGATATCACCGGTAGAAGCCTAGGTTTCACTTCGTTCTTGCGTAGCATGAACAGTTTCGCACATTCATTGTCGTGTCCATCGAAGCCACTCCCGCTTCTTAAGGCTTTGCGTGGAACAAACAGGACGGAGGAGAAAAAGGCGTCCTTTTGCAGCAGCTAGTCAAGCCGCCAAAACATATCTCGCTGCGTAGCTGGCGTCTCGTTTCCGTAAACAACGCGAAATTTGGAGAGGGTGTAATATTTGTCGTTTATCGCTTTCAGTGAATGTCTTCCACTTATCGAACACTGGTTTGTAGCTGCACATATTTCATGTTGCTTTTCATCCGGCCTGCGATGACAGCTTTTATAGAGTCATTTTGTCGCTTATAAATGAATATAGCATGATTGTAGGCTTGACACAGCAGCTGTTCTTCTGCGAAAGATGGTTTAGTTCATGGGATTTGTCTTTGGTCTGACTCAGATACCCATACCAGGTCCAAATGAAGCTGCCAGTAATTTGTCGTCGCTATCACTATGTTCGAAAATACCAATATTTTGTTAAAACTACATTAAAAAATTTTCGTTCCTGCAGCTGAAAAAGAACTCATGCTACTTTAAGTGATGTTCTGTAGCAGTTGACATCCTGTAATTCCTTACGAGCATAGGCTGCCACCCGCACTATATATAGAGAAAAGGAGCCATGATACGCCGATGAAAGTTGTGCAACCATGCCCGAGACGTTCCCGCTCGGCGTGGAAATACCGAGAAGAGCTGCGTATAATAGGGAATGTAAAAACAAAGGAAGAACGCTCGGAGCAGGGGGAGGTCGTAATCCCCGTGGAGCTGGCAATCTTCAGAGATAGCCCAGTGCCCGTAGCACAGCGGCCCGAGGATTTGTGGCGCGTCGCCTGCCCAGCCAGCGCTTATCTCCAAGGTCACGGTTGCCGGATCGTTACACGCCGTTGAACTTGGCGAGCCCTAATTGCTACGGGCTGAGTCTGCTGCTGTTCGCCTGGGCGTAGCGAGACGGCTTTTGTGGAAGGAAAACAAACCCGAGATCACAGATTTTGCTTGCGCAGAGGTAGGGGTGTTCTGGCAAAACTGTGTGCCTGTGTTGCGCAGTTAGGCAGGATATTGGGAGCGAAGCAACAATTTCCGCCTCTATCGTCGGAGTTGCGGTGGCAAGGCAGATAAAATCTTGGACTCAGACACTCCTGGCGGTGTTAGTGTGCTGAAAATTAGGGGAAGGTGAGAAAAGGTGCAACACTGATGTGTTTTCACCGACTTGAGGAGCGGGAAATACGAAAACTACAATGCCCCGCAAGGCAGTTGATGACGGAAATGAAGTTCATTCATTCATTCAGTTGTGACATCGCGTGTCGTGCACGTACATTTTCACTTCCAGCTTTCATGCAAAGCATGTTTGTAACTGCATCTAAATCTCGATTTAAATGCTAGTTGGGATCCGTGCAAATCACATCTAGTAAAATTAAGTGCAGGCATAAAAACACACTAGTTACATTACACATGATGAAGGTTCTTACGTTCAAATAGAAAGTTGAAATCTACTTAACCCTAAAGTATAAACTAAACAAATAAGTATACACATACAAATACGAAGTCTGTACACAATCATGCACAGAAAGAAAAAAATGGTGGTGGTTTAGCTCTGGTTAAACTTGGAGTTGCGCGATAACTACAGCTGGCCGAGTGGAACTTGCTCAGTTGAATTGCGAGGTCAGTCTTTCGCCGCTCCGTTTCTCTGGGCTTTCCTTCTTCATCTTCGTCCCACTTGACACGGCACATGCGCACAGGTGTTGCAGCTCGGCTTCGCCGGCGCGCCACACCGCCGGCAGCAGCAGCTGCTTCTCACCACGTGGGTGGTCACGTGACCAACCACGTGACAAACCACGTGATCAGCCACGGCGCCGCGACGCCGGCAGCTGCTCCGCACCACGTGACAGCTTGGCGGCGCAGCCACGGGGTGGCGCGCCGCCTCGCTGAAGGCCGAAGGAAATTAGCAAAAAGCGATTTGAGGATTGGTGGTACAAAAGCAGAGAGGTGACATAAGTTTTTAAGTGTAGAAAGACGTTTTTTTAAAGGAAATGGCGAATTGTATTAACAACTTACAGCAGAGTAAACAAAATAAAGGGGAAAAAAACAGCATAGTGGCAACAACCACTGCCCCGTTTCAAAGGGGATGATCCTACCTACCATCCATCCATCCATCCATCCATCCATCCATCCATCCATCCATCCATCCATCCATCCATCCATCCATCCATCCATCCATCCATCCATCCATCCACCCACCCACCCACCCACCCACCTATCCATCCATCCATCCATCCATCCATCCATCCATCCATCCATCCATCCATCCATCCATCCATCCATCCATCCATCCATCCATCCATCCATCCATCCTTCCAAAACAAATTGCAGAGAGTCGGGAAAGTAACTACTCGAATTGAGTGCTGGCCCCGAAAGAAATCAATGCAAGGAAAACTAACTAGCACGCTTATCGCCCTCACCTGTGGTGAGGAAGAGAGATTGACCGCTATATTGCTCTTAACCTCCGCGACCCCATAAGAAACCCGCACTCCAAGGAATACCTGTGTCGCACAACCGCAGAAGGCCACACCCACACCACAGCCCATGTTTGTTTCGTGGTTGACACGCACGTTAGCAACATTCTCTTCGCGTCGCATATGAAAGCGGGGTCTTCGGTTACAGCTTGCTCTACGACAATGGCAGCACCGATGCTGGCATAAATTTATGGCATCTGGCCTTGGCACTGATGCTGGCCCTTTTGTTGAAACCGATGCTAAATACTGGCGCCGATACAAACGTCGCTTACATCGCAGAATTCTCATAAATTTATTACTGTAAAAATGAGCCAAAAATCGAAAAAAATGCGCTTGAAAACTAAACAAGAACCATAACGAGAATAACCTGCCTACTTTTCCATTGTTATATTTTCATAGATGGAGAGGTTGCAAGAGGAAGTGCGCCGATGTTAATCGTAGCTATGAATAAAAGGAAGAAGAAAATGGCAAGAAATTTAAAGAGCGCTACATATGAAACATATTCAAAATCCACATCTATGGGAATATAGTTTATAAATCGACTCTTATAGAGGAAGAAAAGCTCAGGAGAGGCCCTTGCTATCTGAGTTGCATGTCAAAAAATCCTCTGGAAGTCACGTGTTTTCCCAATCACTTCTATGACTCACTGGCAGGCAACAGTAACGTTGGACGCAGAGGCGTCGTCTGCATCATTGTCAACTGCGCATGCGCAAGCGCGCTGAGATGGAGGCCAGCTAGCTAGGGAGATCAGTGGGGAGCCCTCACTTCCAGCTTCACAAAATTGGGACGTAACGGCTTCTCCTAAGTTATGTCCTTCCTGCATGCCGGCTCTAAAACTTACTGATTTTAAATACTGCAAGTGTAACCGAATGGCTTTGTGAACATGCAGCGGTGAAGCTACGGAGCAGGCACGCCAAATATCGAGAGGTCTTGCATATAGCTGGCTTGAGGCATTCTTCAGGGCCAAGTATGGGAGCCGAAATGAAAACAGAGGCAGTGAATGTACGCGACGTATGCTCATTCTCTATCTAACAGTATGTCTCGAAATTCTGGTTACCGGCTTTTTACGCGTGAAGTCTCATACAAAAATAATGCATAGTCCGGAAAAACGTTTTCAAATGGTCAGTATGAGCTGTGGAGATACCAAAACAAGTAAGGAAGCAGTCTCTATGATGCTAGAACCAAACGCGAAGTCAGGCGCATTACAATGTTTTCGCATGGCTTCCTCATGCTTCCCTTATAGTTTCCACGTGCTTTCTGCATGGTGAGAATCATGCTTTACGGACTGAGTATGCATTCTATCCTTGGTATATGTGGTGACTGTACATTCCGCAGAGAGCCTTTATGTTTTGTTTCAGTCACAAGAAAGGCGTACGGAATTCACACTGAGGTTTTTGTGAGTCATGCAGAAAACTCTAAATTACGTTAATTAGAGAGGAACGTTTCGCAAGGCAATAGACAGTTTTAGCGTAGCCGGACAGCTGTACGGCAAATACGGTAACGTGTTGCCGTCGCTACCGTTGCTACCGTTGCCAGGCTTGCCTAGCCAGATTTGCCGTACGCTATCAGTTGCCGTAGTTACCGCGTTTACCGTACGGTGCAGCTAAAACTCTCAAATAACGTTTTTTAGCTGCACAGCCTCGATGGTCAATCTCAGAACTCCGACAGCAGTAATGAATCAAATCAGTTTTTGAGTTAATTTCGTGGAACAACGCGCAGCAGATCAGCACAGCGACAGACGAAGTCACAAACTCTCTCCCACCCCTCCCCCTCAGGAAAAACGAAAGAAAAAGAAGGCGCTTCGTGTTTAATAACAAAAATAAAAAAATACAATATCGTTTGCAAGACAACTAGCAACGACCGATATTTGGCGCCCACGTAATCGAAGTGTGCCCCAGACCCTTTGACGCGGAACACACGCCGCACAGTGTTGCTCGTTCATTGCTGAGCGCACCCTCGCCTCCCCGTGGGACCAAGTGTCGCGCGCGACGTCCGGACGTCCGGCCGTCTGGTCGCCCGAGCCCTGACCTAATCTAGCCCCGACGTCGATTTTCCCATTACTTTTCCCTTTCATTTCGCTCGCCGATGCCACGCCTTGTCCGCTGTTTCCCTCGCTTCGACTGCTCGGTTGGCGGGCGGCTGGGCGATGAATCGAGACACCTTTGGTTTTTTTGCCTTTCTCCTCCTCCTTCGGTTTGTTCCTATTTTTTTCTGCTGTCGCATAGGAATGACGCTCACTTCCGCCCTGTCGCAGCCCGCAGGGAAACTAACGGGGCCGACCTTGAGTTGTGTGGGCCGGCGATTGGGTTAGAGTTATTTTTCGAGCTCTCAGCTCATTTGGAGGAACCAAGTACTTCTTATCTTGATTTTTTTGTAGGATCGCGTCTTGTGTTTGCTTCGCATTTGTTTACACTCTTGTCACTACTTCGATGTTTGAAGCGACATAAAGCGGTAGAAACGTATCAAAGGCGAAAAAGTAGAGGGTACCATGTTTTTGTTGTTTTTTTTTGCAGTAGAAAAAGTGCTTTCAGCCGTAGAAATAGTACTGTTTGTTTCGGTCTTTATTCGAGAGGTGCCAGTTTGGTTGATGGCTACACTTTCGTAACATACCACGAAAGAAAAAAGAAATTTCATTTACTCCACCAAGAACCTCACTCCGAAAATTTAAAAAAAATGTTTGCAGAATTCATAAAAGTTTGGCACTGTAGGTGCCAAACTGTGGGTGGGTCCTATAGTGGGTGCCCGGCACCCACAGCTTTTCCTAGCGAGCTTTCCTAGCGAGCTTTCCTCTCTTAAAACCGCTGCGGTGGCCTAGTCGTTTGAGCATCCGCCTCGCATGCGGAAGGTGCGGTGTTCAATTCCCTGTGCCGCCGGGTACCCACCGGTGATACAATGGGTACAACTTTGCCCTGGCTGGTGCTCGGCTTCTTTAGGGTGCAATGCTTGGGAAATGGGTCTTTGACCCCACCTTGTGAAAAAGAAAAACCTTGTGCCATGGCGCTCTTTGGCCAAAGATGCCCTTGCGCCGTAAAAAATCATCATGATGATCATCATCATTTCCTCTCAGAACCACCACACTGGCTTGGTACCCATGGCATTCGACTTCTGGGTCGAAGGTTGTTCAAACGCGGGAGGGACCGTGGTGGTCGCATTTCGATGGAGGTGAATGCAAAAATTCCACTGTACTGTGAAATGTCATTGCATGTTAAAGAACTCCAGATAGGCTAATCTAATTGGAGCTCTACACTAAGGCATATCCTCTAGCCCATGTGCAGCTGCAGGAAGTTGAACCCCACATACCACCACACACATACAATCTGGTTAAACTTCACGTGGTTGCACCAGGCAATCACTATCCCGAGTTCGCAGGTATGGCTTTATTTATCCCTCCTGAGTCTTCCAAATCGTATGCCAGCATAATAAGCAACGTTGTTTTGTTAAGCAGCGAAAGGATATATTTTCGGCAATGCTGGACGACTGTTTGTATTTAGGTGCTGCGGTTGACATAAAATATGTCGAATAAACGTTAGAATACGTATACAGGAAAATAACTTCGTTGCAGACTATGTACTTCACCGCGTTTAGGCCTAACATGATGGCGAGATGAAAGAGCCGGTGGCACTAAGTTCACGAAAACTAAGAACTCATCACATTTAAAAATCAGTCAGCACTCAGTGCCTTACCACAGATCAAGCTAAACTGAATGCACAACGATACTATTTACGCTGCTGTGTGCACAAAAACAAAAATATGCCAAGCCAAATACGCAAACTTTTCGAAGGGAGAGTGTTCGACCACCCGCGCTAATGTGTAGCGCACTATAGGCCAACCCCGTATTTACAACCAAAGCGGGGGGTTCGTGGCAGGAGGATCTGACTAGGGGTGAAAAGTAGGCTTAGCGCTCATATGAATCCATGGAAGCAAAAGTTGTCAAAGCAGTTTTCTGATTTCGCAGTGTGCCATGATGTGCCCCCTTCGTGAAGAACGACCAAATTCATCCTAGTACAGGTTTTTAAAGTATGAACCGTTACATTGATGACAATGTGTTTTTAAAAGACCGCGTTCCGTGCGCTTGGAGGCGTTTCCCTGCTTGAGGAGCGAGGTGGTAGCGCGGCGCATTGGAATACTTGTAAGTAAAACATTAAGAAATATTTTTCTCGTTTTACAGGATACCCATCGAGACGGCTGATTGCTAACAGTTGCCGAGTGCTTTTAAGAAGAAGAGTGTGAGAAATATGCTACGTTATTTGGAAGCTATCATTTTAAAACAGCACGATAAATGCGTGTGGTGAAGCCGGATACACCCTCGAAAGGCGATCTCTCCGCTGGGTGTTTCCCCGAATCACGCAAGCGTCTCGTGTAGTCTGACATTTCTACCGCGCACGCTACATTCCCTCGCAGATACTGCCGTTCAAACAATAGCAAGGTTTACATTGAGGACAGTCCTCAAACAGCGCGACAAACGAACCGCCGACAGTAGCAGACGACGAGCCCCGTTATACCTAAAGCTGGCGGACGGCAGAGCTGGAGGCGGCCTGCGGGTAATGTCTGCGGCACTGTCTGCTACAGTGCGTGGCTCTCCTTCGAGTACTTGCCACGGCGTTTGAGAACTGCATTTTCAGGTAATGCTGTGCAGGCTGTATAGTTTGAGCGGCCGTATTAATAAGCAAATGCAGCGCACGCGACAGGATGTCGGACTACACGAGAAGCTTGCGCGATTCGGGGGAATCACCCAGCGGTTGGAGCGCCTCTTGTGGTTATGATCGTCTTAACAGCGCTCATTTGTCGTGGCGTTTTAAAAAGATAGATTCGACATGACGTAGCATACTTTCTCATGTTCTGCTTCTTCAAAGCACTCGCCAACTGTTCTCAGCCATACAGTTTCATACTATTACCTAGAGGGAAAGCTGGCGCCCCGTCTATGGAAGTTTGCACGGAGCTTCCTCAAGACCACCTCAGCCACCATGGGCGCTTTAAGCATCATGGGAGGAGAGCAACCGACTGCTTAACCGCAATTTTTGGCCAAAAAATAATGCAAGAATAAACGTTGTTCCACAATCAAGAACGCCCTAACATTCAATATCCTGTCTATAAATTGCAGCAAACGAGCAGAAAAGCATGTAAATGCAAAGTTTGCCCAAAATAGGAGGTGGCTTGCTTTCCTATTGGTCAAGTATTGCATGCCACAAAAACAAATATTTCGTGCTTAACAGGGCCACTTTAACAATAAATATGTTTTAAAAAATGCTGTTGCGTAAACACTTCAAGAGGCTTTTAATGGCATTTCAGAAAACAAAAACCTTTCATTGGCTTCGTGTGCTGTTGCGTTTTCGCTACTATGGCTTTTGCGCACCACATTCGCGCCGAAGTCGTGTGCGCACCGTGGACGAAATGGGACATTTCAGTAACGCCACTCTGTGTTCCCGAAAAAAATTGACTGTCCCGCACCAAGTAGTTCACAAGCCCATGATGCTTTTAGCGTCCATGGTGGCTGATGTGCAACGCCACCAGCTTTCCTTCTAGTTAATACCAAGAAACTCTGCCCGCAGCCGGCGACATCAGCGCCACCGAATCTTTCTTGCTTTTAAAATCGTTGTTGGTCTATACGTGCTCTCCCTTAGAGCCCCGCTTCACTTCTCAATGTACCCAGACGCATTCCTTTTCTTTGCTGTTGCCCTGTTAAAATGATGGTCATAATTTTCGATCTGAATGCAGATGTACTGAGTGCCTTCGAGTGGTCGTTAAAGTGTTCGCTGTTGTCGTAATGATCGTTCTGGCTTTTGCAACAGCTGTGGGTCTACACGACCACACTAAAGGTTTTAGATAAGCCCTGCAGGCAAAAAAAAAACAAAACAAATAGGAACAATCTCTGCGTTACGGATGCACTCTGTTTGCGTTTAGCAAGAATGAAAAGCAAGCGTGACGCGCCAGCATCCGCTTACGCACTGATGTTACTAGATTGCCTATGAGCGCGGTCCTTGACTGAACAAAATGGGGAGAAAATGGCGCATGCGCGAGGAAGTTCTAAAATGAGTCGTTAAAATGCGCGGATAAAAGTTTAGATGTCACACATTCCACTTTGGTTTAGCGTTGAAGAATTCCTTCCATTTACTCATACGTGTCAAATAAAAAAAAAGTGATATTTGTACAGGACTCTACATGGAGAGCATTGATAGTCTGGTTAATGTAAGCGCACATTGTAAGTGGTTGCTTTCTTCTTGAACACACAGCAGCCTTGCTTAGAGCAAGCTAGCGCTAAGCTGAGGAGAACAGAAAAAAAATTCACCTAACACCGCAGTTGTTGAGTTTCTTTGTAATATTTGTTCTCAACCGCATCAGCATAAAACACCCCCAGAAATGGAATTGCGTTTCTGAAACTGACTGTCTTCTTCCGCAGCTACAAATTTGCAGTTATATTTATGTAAGGTTCTGTTGCTGTCTGCATTTTATGTTTTATTACTAAAACCGTGTGGCAGCGGAAGCTGTTTCTGAAATTTCGTCCACTGGGAACACACACAAAGCTCGTATTAAATTCGTGTTGCCCCAGATATGGCATTGGAGGTGCTTGCAGCGGAGTCCATAGGGAAGTCAGCGCGCGGTTTAGGCAAAGATCGCGCTCCTCCACATACAGCCTTATGCGGGTGAGAAGAGCCGGTGGAAGCGTCTATGCGGGAGAGTACCCGGCAGTCTGGAAGCTACGGAATAAAGGCTCTAGCTCGTAATGTTATTTTCTCGCTTCTTGGCGTGGCTCAAGTTGGGTCTCAAGGCACGGAGCCTCAGATCGCCGAGATCTTGGAAGCCATGCGAAGGACTAGCCCTATTCCAGCGCTGCGCGCTGCGAAGCGGGAGTATTTTCAGCCGTAAAAAATGCACTTGTGTGAGAGGCGGCATTGCAACGACAAAGTCGCAAGCGGAAGCGTCAGCAATAGGCTTCTGCTGGTGTACAGTTCCCACTCAGTTTCACAATTTACGCTGCAGCATAGTGTAAACTTTGTGTATTAGTTATTACTATTTATAAACCTTGCATGCTAATAAGCCTTAAGGTTGTGCACAGTACAAGGTAGGAAACAGAGTGCCTGTAGTCCCTCTCCTGTCACTTAAGCAGCCATGGCTGTGATGTCGCAAATGTAATTCCGTTTAGGTTTTCCCTATCGAAAAACACCACAGCAAATTTTCTGCTGCCCTAACATATGTTGAAAATTGGTTTTGGGGGAAAGGAAATAGCGCAGTTTCTGTCTCACATCTCGGCGACACCTGGACCGCGCCGTAAGGGAAGGGATGAAGGAGGGACTGAGAAAAGAAAGAAAGAGGTGCCGTATTGGGGAGCTCCGTAATTATTTCGACCACCTGGGGATCTTTAGCGTGCACTGACATCGCACAGCACACGGGCGCCTTAGCATTTCGCCTCCATTGAAACGCAGCAGTCGCGGTCGGGTTCGAACCCGGGAACTCCGGATCAGTTGCCGAGCGCCCTAACATTTTTTAGTGTGTTGGGACCTGACAATAGATACTTCTTGCAATAACAACAGGATTTCCTGTTGTATTGTGCAGTAACTTGTAGTAAGGGGCCTGTTCTGTTGTATTTTTCGGCTGCATTTGTTTAAGGACACTGGGCATGAAATGTATTTGTTTTTAATTTTGTTTCTTCTTGATTTTGACTGTTCCGCTCTGGGGTCTGCAGTCGGCCTACCCGAGTTGTGAAATGACTACGAAGTGGTGAAGTACACGTTATCACCTCTGCAGATTTGTCCGCCAAACAACCTGCGTGGACCTGAATATGAGGATTGGAATTCACACGGGCTCCGTGTTGTGCGGCGTGCTCGGACTCCACAAGTGGCAGTTCGATGTGTGGTCAAACGACGTCACGTTGGCCAATCACATGGAGTCGGGTGGAATAGCAGGGTAAGTGTACTTTCCGGATAAACATAAATGAAGTTCGAATATTACTCATGCACTTGAAGGCAGTACCGGACACCCGGAGAGTCAGAACTGATCAACACAGGTGGCCGGCGGGTTTACTTTGAATTAGTTCAGTCCGGACCACAGCTACCAGCAGAAGATATATCTGAAACACTGAGCTGCTCGTATTTTCCTTAATGGTATTATTTCTAAGAATGTGGCTAAAACTCCGTAAGTTACTGTCATGCAAGACATTTTTAGTGATTAAATTCAGGGTTTTTATTCAGCAGAGCTATAAAACTTGTGAAATCTTAGTATGCAGATAGATGCTCATGTACTTGAGCCATGCATTTGTGATTCACAACGGCCCACAGTATCACAAGCGTCTGACCTGCGAGTTCCAATAGCTCAAGGCTTTTGTGAATGCTTTCAATATATTGGAAAATTGGTTAGAAATAACGTGTCTGATTAAACTGAAAGCCCTGGATCTCGGTTCAACTTGGAAGCCTTGGTAGAACCAGTGCTTTTTTTTATGCTCATTAAATTTAGAATACAAGCTCCGAAACCAGACAAACTCTGTGCATTGCCCCTGGAAATGTGCTCAACAACAAAAAATAAAATCTTTGAGTGCGCAGAGAAATGATCTCAAGTTTTATATGTCGCAGCGGGTATTCCTTTAAAGTAATACACGTCTGTTGAGAGCGCTGTAGGTCTTTGGCACAAGTGAAAGTATTGAAACGTTGTGCAACTACTAGAAAGAACGGCGACAGTGGGGTTTAACATCTTCTTCTCTAGACGAGATTTTACCGCTTAGAAAAGGCAGTTTGAAGCAGCTGTATAGACTTGAACTGCCTCCATTGCTTTTTCTTTTGCCCAGCTTTTGCTGCTGCAGCTAAAAAATTGAGCAGTCTGTGTTTACGGTATTGTCATGGCAAATGTATTTGTGTGTCTGTCGCAATCCAAACCTTGCTTGCCTTCTCCATGCTCCTAGGTGAAAAAGGGACAACTACAGTTGTTTTGTGACCACCGTGAGAGTGTTCGCTATCAAGCTTACATTTCTCACATAAATACAGTTTTACAATTACCAACGTTGCTTGGCCGCGATGAGTTCAATAAAGTAATGACTCTGGGATATCTCATGGCCATCTTGAGAAAAACGAGAATTTCTCATTGCTATTTTAGCCAACTTGCCAGTGAGAATGTGGTGTTTGTGCTGGTAAATTTGTGAACTAGGTTACCTAATGATCTCGACTACCTGAGCAATTGAGATGATTTGGATGATCAGTTCGGTCATTTGCCATCTAAATGCATGCCCAACAAATCTGGACAAAAGCATTTGTGCACGGGAAAAAATTATGAACGCAGTTTTTTTTATATATTGTAATATTTCATTATAAAAATTAATATATCCTGAGATCTCCCGCTGAGAGGCTTGTATTTGCTTTGCTGTGAACGTTTTTTCGATCGGCAAACAGCGTTCCCTTTAGGGTTTTGACGGCAATCTTAACTGTTTCATAGCAGTTAAAATTTGAACTGGTGCTGCAAGTCTCCTTATTTGCTGGGAGATGTGTAGCCCTTTATTAGTTGAATGTAATATTCATATCAGTTTATAGAATTACGAACACTAAGTTACTCTTGTCACTGCGGCCCAGAGAAGTTTGCCTGCATCGCGGAGAAATAAATATTCTTTAAAAAAAAACACACAGGCGAGGAACCCCTTTAGTGCACGTAACTCGTCGAAATTAAGTTTCAATTACGCTGCTAAGAGATTTTTATAATCCACATCTAACACGACATATGCAAACAAAACTAGGAATACAGAAGTATTAATTACGAAAGTATAAAACAGTTGGTCAGAAAGCGAACTAATCTAATAGACCAAAAATAAAGATGGTAATTTACAACTGATTGGGAGTAAATGAAAAAACTACAAGGAAAGAAAAAAAGATTTCAGATGTCAGGCAATGGGCAGAAACAGGCTTACTTTTTCTTGGCGAAAAATGTTTGAGCTTCACTCTGTGCAGAGGGAAGTAACAGCTGCATGTAACAAATGTATCTTACCGGTACTCACCTATTGGGCATAGATATGTAGGCTAAGGAAAGGGGTCAGTTAAATTCAGGACAACGCAGCCAGCCGTTGAAAGGAGAATGACAAGGGCAACGTTAAGAGACAGGAAGAGAGCTGGTCGAAGTTAAGAAGTAGAAATGGGCATAATAAAGCATGTAATGCGAATGCAAGAAAACCGATGGTCGTTAAGAGTAACGGACTGAATTCCATGAGAAGGCCTGAGTAGCACAGGAGAGGAATGGGGGGGGGGGGGGGGGGAGGAGGTGCAAGATGAGATTAAGAAGTTTGCGGGGGGATGAGGTGGCCGCAGTTAGCTCGGGATCGGATTAATTGGATTCGACAGATATTGACGAAGTATTTGCAATTCAGTGGGTGAAGCCAAGCTGGTGATGATAATGTGCAGTACCCAGTCACTTGTTGCTGCGGAAATAACTACACCTGTCATTACACTCTTACAGGCGTGTCCATGTTTCTCAAGCCACTCTGAATGCCCTGGGTGACTCGTACGCTGTGGAACCCGGCTACGGAGAGACTCGAGACGCATATCTGAGGCAGCACAACGTGCAAACTTTCCTCATCAAGCGCACGGAGCCCACGGCGTACAAAAAGGCACGTTTCCACTCGTACCGCAAGGCCCGAAAATTCCTACCCACGTGCCCTTTGTACCTCCTTCAAAAACGACGTAGGCGGAGATCAGAGCCTTTTCCAGAAATTCTTAAATACGTGCCAAGTCTGCGATATGGTTGACAGATTTAATTTTGTTGTAATAATAAGCATGAGCTACTAACTTTTAGTGGAAAATTCATATTGGCTAGTTTTGTGCCTTCATGATTCTAAGTTTGCGTTCCCACACTAAATATATGTAGCAATCGAATTTATTCAAGACATGAATACTTACTGAACGTCAGTATCTCCTAAATTTCCTCAATTTGTTCAAACATGATGCCACATTCGTGTCGGTGCGTGCAACGCTCTTGTCGTGCAAGTGATTTTAACTGCTGTTGTTCAATGAAAGGCTACTGCTTTCCTATGTTGACTTAAACAGAAGCACTTTTAATTCACAGCCACTGCATTTACGGCTAAACTGAATGAACCATGACTTGTTAACGCCGCGTGTAACGTATTGATAAATAGAGATGTGCTTGTATCGGGAAAAGTTTAAACACTTGCTGCCTGTATTAAACTCTTACATTTGAAATGTCCCGGACATTTCGCATATGTTTGCCTTATTGAATTCGACAGAACAAAGCGCTGAGACAACCAACTGGGCATGTTTACTTTTTATGCTTAGGCACTGGTTTTGCGATGTCATTTGCTGTGTGTCCGTGATTCTGTGCTTTTTTTCAGTCTTCAAGCACTGCCCATACTTGTCAGCACCGCAAGAATTCATGCCATTAAAAGCGCTAAAAAGGCCGAAAAAAATATCGCACAATGGGCGAAAGTCACGGAAATGTAAAATTTACCTGATAGGCCGGCTCTTAGGATTGAACCATCGAATAGAAAAAAATATTACCCGAACTGTGCAGGCACACCTCACCTCTCAGCACGTACATCTCACGCGATCCAATGCAGGTACGGCTATCCTGCGCCTTATAAAGATCAACGCCGAACCCTTAATCGAAGACTCGGAACAACTCCTCCCCTAAGTACACAGAATACTCACTGTCAAAGCCCTACAGTGGCACGGGCAGGGACACTTTACTTTTGGTTCCTTTTAAGGTTCCACAATAATTTTTGTCAAACCCCTACCCAAGAACATGCACCCTAAGCACCACGAGGGAAGGCTCAAGGCGAGAGCCTGCGCCTTACACGCTATATACATGAACTACCCCGCGGCCGCTTACGTGGATGCGGCGGAATATCTAACACCGCAGAAAGCGTATCACGATAGGCGCAGTGACCGGGAACGGTTCGTCCTTAACAGCCGCCACGATATACACCACCTCCTCTGAGACGGCGGACGAAGCGGCAATTGCATTCGCCATCGCCAACACCTCAGCTGACATTATAATCAGCGATTCAAATGCAGTCATACGCAACTTTGCGAGGGGCCGCGTCTCCCCCATCTCCCTCCAAATCCCCAGACGCACCCACCACACCCCCTCAAGGGCGGTCGAGCTGTTATAGGTTCCGGCCCACTCGAGCAACCCGGGGAACGAGGCAGCCCACGATTACGCCCGAGGTTTTGTCGGCCGCACAGTGGGCTTCTCTCACCCGAGTTTCTCGAAGGATGGCCTGAACTCGTTTCACGACATCTCACACCACTTTCACCTCGAAAGACGCACCTTCCCTCCGCCGCATAAATCTCTCACAAAGACCCAGGAGACCACCTGGCGTCACTTGCAAACCGATTCCCACCCTAACCTGGCAGTAGGTTCGATGAAATCAGCTGTTGGCTTCATTTCGAGGCCACTAAATTATCAGACACAGTGCGCAGTGCAGAAACTTGCAGATGCATTCAATTAATTTTCCTTGCTTCACTCCCCAAGCTACTCTACTCGCCTAGTGAATGTGAATTAACAAACCTTATGTTTTTCGCCGAAATCGTTGATAACCAATTATCAAAGGTTTGCTGCGTAGAGAGGCAGGAGCATTAGTGATAATGCTTCAATAACGCAGCGGTTGATAGATGTGGGGATGGCAGTTTAACGTCTTGCCCTCTTGCCCCCCACCCCCTACCCGCCTTGAAGTTTTCTGGGCCCCTCCTTTCAAATTTCAAATTTCTTGAAGGTACACTGAGGCAAGCCGCGCCTTCTTCAGGGTAGCGAACAAAGCAAGTCAGTAGCGGAATTCCAGCTGGCAGAGAAATAGAAACTGGCCTCAATCTCCCAAAATGTGGATCACCATCGACCGATGCCAAGACATCAATTGTTTTAATTGTAGAGAAGCCGTGCCGTATGCTCACATCTTGAACGCATGCCCATTGTGTGCTTTTGATGTATTGCATGTTATGATATTACCCAACAAGCTGCCGAGGACATTTATCGTTTCTATCAATTTTCATCACTGAATTAAAGAAGTACATCAGGCATACTCAGAATTCAATGGCCTTCCAAAATTGCTAAATTCTAAAATAGGCACTGCATAAAAGTTAAATAGATGGATCTTGCGGGAAAAAATAAAAGATTGGTTCTGCGATCACGAAAAGAAAACGCCGGAAATGACTGGTGAATGCATGGAGCAAGTTTCTTGTGAAAAGTGTACCTCAGCGGCGCGTAGAGCAGATCCGACGTTTTAAGAACAACGCGTGATGTCATGTCGAACGACTACTGCAGTCCCGTTCTCTGATAACCATCTTGCGTTACCTATCCGTTACATATATGCTGTATAAACGAATAACGCACATACGTTATATATATGTGTATATGCGGTAGAGGCATATATATAATATAGATTGAAGCATTAAAATGGATAAGAAAAACAAGCCTCTCCCGCACCACTAATGTATCGCGAGTAGCACGCATATACAGATCGCAAGTTGTTATAGAAGAACCTCGCTCGCACCAAGCACGCATATACAAAAATTATTGTGGGACGAAAAATAAAGTGTCCCTGCCCGTGTCACCAAGTATAACGGGCTTAAAGCACGCATATACAACATGAGCCAGGCAGTGGTCACACGCCGCTAGCGAATCTATATTTCCAAAGAATAACAGCATAAATGACACGCCCGTGGATGCTCGCCGCATTGATTTGCGATAAACGATTCACCATCACTGACAGTCTTAGTTGGCCGCACATTCGCACCGCATATCGTGCCTTTTGCACAAATGCGGGATTTCTCTTTTTTAGTGCATCGCGTGTGAGCGCTCGCCCGAAATAAAATGGCAGAAATGCTACTTTCCGTGCTTTAAACCTTCAATAAGTATCCCTGAAAATATGGCAGGGCTCGCGGATCAGACTGAACATGCACTTAATCGCGCCGGGAACGCAGATGACAGGCCGTCACAAGACAGCGCCGCAGGCACCACTGGGCACACGCCCACGCCTTATACTGTTAACACGTGAAGTGGTTTTACTTTCCCTGTTTTCACGGGATGGCTTGTTTTAAAGCAATGAATTGGCAATGAATTGGCGAGTTTGAGGAGACAGGTTAAGCTGAGCCCGCGCGCCATTCTCATTTCTCTCTAATTTCCTGGTGAAAGCGGATTTGCTCTTTTGAAGTATTCTTACTGTGCCGCCGTGCAGCTGCGACAAGCCCGAAGCAGAGAGCTTTTTTCTTCGGCACTGACTCATTCTGTCTCTTTTGCTCTGAGACTATTATCCAGCGTTCTCTTTCGGAGGGATGCTGAGCACCTGTTCGGTGCGGCAACATTTTTCTCACAGTAGCAATAATCTCCTCATCGTCCCAACTTTAACGCTTTCTCAAAGACGCTCAGCACGGCACGATTTCATCTACGAACAGTTTTCATATGTTAATGCTCAAAACGTGGGAGATTACTGGACGAAAGTAGTACGGATTAACTGAGTTCCGGTCGTGCCTTTAAAGACACTACTTTGGCCGTCGTGGAGTTTTCTACGAGGTTTCCTTTCATGTTGTGGGACAGAAAGAAAAATATAAACATTTCTTCCCTCAAATTAAAAGCACGATGACCATTTCAGTTTTTTTTTTTTGTCCAGTTTGGGGTCAAATGTGCGTTTTCTCTGAGTGTCTACAATAATGCACCACGACAGCAAAAAGGTGTTCTTTTTTCGCATTTTCTAGAAAACCGTATGAATTATTTAGCGTATCTATGTCACCATTATTTATAGGGAAGGCGGAACTGGCTGAGATCAGCAGTACACACGTGTCGAAACGCGAAGGAAATTACCTTAGCTCTCTTGACAAGTTGGTACCTGCAAGCTACAAATGTTCATCAGAGCCAAATGAAAATTGCGTCAGAAAAGAAAGCAGTGCGGTTGACGAACATGATCCTCCTGTCACTTGCGCAGGGTTACAAGCGGCGCAAGCGGCGTAGTAACCCTGAAGACAGGCAGAGTACGGTCAGCCTTCCGATGATCAACGGTGCCAACGGTGGAGGCGGTGACCATCGCTCCAGCGCCAGCACCAACAGTACGGTGGGGGCGACGGATGAGGACGCTGTGGCCGAGTGGACGCCTGAGATACCCTTCAAGAACGTAAGCCATTGTTTACTTCCTATCTGCCTCTTCTCTACAGCCTTGGCTGAAGCATCTTGTATCAAACCAGACGGCCAGGCTATTGGCGAGTATAGTCGTTACCGTTCTGTACACGTAACAATTAAGACATTTGTTGCGGAATCTTAGTTTCCGTTGACAAACTGCGGTAAACCTTGTATGGACTACAAAAAGGTTGACTTTGTAAAATGAGAGCGCCTTTGTAGAAATGGAAAGAAGGTGGCTCAAAAGAAACATTCTACAATGCGAAACATTGCCGTGCGTATCCTATTTCAGTTGGAGTCTCTGGCAGCCTTCGCTGACGACGAGACCTTAGAAGATGGCGAAGCATCTTTGCCGCCAGGTGCCGATCCACCTTCGTGTGACGCGGGCCGCCGCCCTTCGAGGCAGGACTCGCGCGGATCCTCAGTGCGCAGAAGCCAGAAGTCGCGCGACTATTCCGGCCAGCAGCCACAGGCAGTCACACTGTCGTCGTCGGTCAACGAGGACGTGGACGAAATCATTGATCACGAGATCGAAGTCGAGAGCAACAAGAAGATGTGCAGGGACAACGTCAACCTGTTCACTCTCTCTTTCAAGTGCCACCTCACAGAAAATCAGGTTCGCCCTGCATTCATCTGCAATCGGTACCTGGCATTAACGATGTTCCTTACCGGTCAGGCTTGGTAAGGAGCAGTACCGAGAATGAAACGTAAGGAACTTCCTATGTGTCCAGGTTTAAGTTTAAGAATAACTAGAGGGAGAAATAATTAGAAGATGATGTGACAGATAGAATTCTGAATGGGAATCACCGTTCATTGATAAATGTCAGTGTAGTGTGAAGAGCTAGAAAGGCATCTGAGACTTCGCAACTATGGCAATCATGACATGCAGACATGCACAGGCTAATGTGAAGTTATATAATAACGACCATGCAGATCAAGATGTAGGAAACGCGTGCCGTTCGACTCGTATGACAGCGATAATACGGATCCAGGCGGTCTAGTCAAGGCTTGTAATCGAAGGCACTCTCGGGAGGGTGTTTATTCCGTAATCTGTACATGTTGTTATAGCTGCTTGACGACACCGCTAGTTCTGAACGGTCATTTTGTTCTTTCGGTACCTGGTACGTGTCTCTACGCCGTAGTTTTAGCGCATCATTAACAAGAGTGCGCATCAGGCTAGAGAATAAATACATGCATTTTCCTTGATGTCGATAGGAATACCTATGGTCCGGTGTCTAATGAGGGGAAGTTATGGTATCATAAATAATCCAAGAAGTAGTGCAAAGTAGCATTCTCGGCGTTTGTGTCGAACAAGTAGGTGTTTTCCTATCTGCCAATGTAGCTAATTAGTTAGAACTGATTGACTATCCGCATCGTAAGATGAAATCCTAAATACGTTCTTTTTGGCTTATGGCAGGCTTGCCATTAACGGCAGAATCTATACTTTTTGCGCTATTTTTTGGGCTATACAATTTGTCACCGCAAATGAAAACGATAGCTGTCCAGATTGCTTGACTCTCAAGCTACTGGTGGGCCGAGAATGCCCATGGTATGTGCGGTCATAAAATGTTCAAGTACTAAGCATGCTACCGTTCTTATATTTCGTCCAGCGCAGCTGACCACACATCTCAAGCTTTTTTCTTCTTTCAGTTTCAGCAGCATCAAGTTCACGACACGGTGTTTCGCTCGAACATGACTTGTGCCTTCATCACGTGGATCTTCATAATCATTTGTCAAGCAGTTATGTTGCCAAAGTGAGTTTAGTTTCGTTGTTTGTACCTTAATGGATGATGAAAATAATGTATAGTCGCCTTCAACTTTTTGGTCGTGTACAACGCTTATATTTTTTTCAGGTCGTTATTTATGACAGTGTCGTACTCTGTAGTGTCCAGCCTTCTGGCCATTATTCTTCTCGCTGCTGTGGGAAGTGAGTGCCGCTGGTCGCCAGCCAGTCTTGTCAAAGCTTCCAAACTTTTGGAGGAACAGTGCTTCTGGAGGAACATAGTGATTTGTTCAACCATTCTCCTGATGTATATTGCTTCCACAGGTACTATGGTAAGCAGTATCCTTTTGTATTACTTCAGATATTCACCTCAAAATGACGGACCTTTAGAAAATCATTTTAAGCTTTAATCAAGTACCTCCTTTAGGGGGTTTGTTCTGTGCCAATGGCTGTTCTCTTAATGACTGTAAAATTGCACGTAGCTGTCCTTTAGGAACAATGCTGTTGACTAGCGAACCATGATCGCTTGATGGACAAGAGGCCGGAATTCATTTTCTGAAGTTGTTCTGTGGGACTGAAAAATTATTCTTAGCAATAGTTACACTCGCAACGACCAACAAAAAATAACAGTAGTAAGTGCCATCGTTTGGAGCCAGTAATGGGATGCTCCAGATGCTGTACGAAAAGCGAGCCTAGGGACTTATTCGAAAATGGGATGCTGTGAGAATAAAACTGGAGAGCATTCCCTCAACAGAATCTCAAACTAGTCTTACAAGGAAAACAGCAAAGGCGTAAATTTTTTAATGATAGCATTATTCCAAACTCCCTCCACCAAATCGAACAAAGCGTGTAAAAAAATAAATTATTGCCGCCCAGATACGTGTTTTGAGCATGCAGTGCCAGAAATAACTGCATAATAGGTGTTGAGGCGTTTATATGGCATGCCTACCTTGGCGGTGTCGGAGCCTTTCTTTGGGCGTGCGGGTATGTCCGACCTTACACCCTGAAAAAGTTTAGTGGTTTCAAAGCTTTGAACGAGGGTTAAAAACATGGCCATATTTTAAGAAGTTTCTGACAGCGACGTTGCTACTAAGGCACAACACTTTTTAACTCAAAATTTTCATGCACCATCTGTGGTTTACAAGTGAACTGGTTCTTGTAATCAAGCATCTCATGCTGATGAGCTAAATGTACTTTTTAGTTTTCAATGGACAACAGTGACTAAAAACTGAAGCGGTAGTGATGCTTATCAAGGCTGTTCCAAAGCTGGGCCATAACGCTACGGTAGGCAATTAGAGGTCAAAGCGTGATTCAGCCAACCATGGCGGCGAAAAGCATCCCCATCTGGCTCTCCGTCTCCTGAATAAATACCATTACGAAATTTGGCAATAAGAAGCTTTCTTCACCTGTTTGCGCAGAGCCTCGAATTTGCCAAATATAGAATCAGTTGAACACTTTTATGCACTGAAAGAAACATCCAAAACAGGCATGGAGTACGGTCGTTGTATTATTCTGCAGACGGGTTAACAGTAGATTTGTGATAGATTAGGGGTAGGTCAGGGTGCAATGCTTGCGAAGTCTCGTGTTTTGAAGCTCCTTTATGAATTGATGTTCTACAGGTGCTTTTATTTATGTATGCTTTACCGGCACAATCTGAAAAAGGCTGAGGAGTATACGCTCTCGTTTTTTCCCAAAAACTTCGTTTTTCAGTTTGTGTGTGACCGTCAGTCCAGCAACTCCACTCTTCAGTGCCGGCAGGAACCTTCGGAGAGTCCGCTATGCTGCTACCCTCAGGTACTGTAAGCTGTGCCTTCTCGCTGGCGGCTGCAATTTTTAAAACACAGTGTTTGGGATTTTTTCCCTTTTCAGAATGAGAAATGACGCAAAGAGAACGGTGCCTGCTTCTGTAGTCGCGAAGCCACACCTCTACAGGAAGTAAAGAATGAAAAACCGCCAATTTACTGGCCCGCATCTGGCAGTGGAAAAATTCACGCTTTAAAGAAGACCGCATTAGTTATTTTATATCACAAGATTATGCATCAGTTTTATTATTACTATAAAGGCTATAAATTAGCTTTCTCATTTGTGTTTAAAAATGAGAAATAGCCTAAATTATGTGTAGTTTCATATGTGGGCCTGTGAAAAGAAACATAGGAACGTTTTTGCATTTCTTTAACTCCTTCTCAAGCAGAAATTTCATGCAAAGAGGAACACGTAACTGATGAAAAAGCTTCCTTAATCTGCTAAACTTAACGAAAGTGCTCTGCAACAAAAGATTGTTTAACACTGGCATGCAGGGGCACAATCAGAAAGCGAACAGCCTCAAAGCTATTCGACAACCGCGGTTGCACACATATCATCAAGTGTAGTTAGCATGAAACCTGTAAAGATGTTAAAAACAGAATATAAGAAAAATAAATTAGATGCAAAGATTCAAAATGCATGCAAATTAGAGTTGCATAGGAATGTTGCGGTGTCTATCACTCTTTCATACTACCTTTTCTTTTGTCTTTTCAGTATTATGTATTTTCCTGGATGCTCTATATGGTTGCTTGCTCTGCATTCATCAAACTCAACTACCTTATAAAGGTTGCTATGCTAACAGCCATGGCTCTCACAGACATTCTGCTCGTAAAAGTGTTCTTCCCAGACGTCTTCAGAAGGTCGCACAAAGGCTACGATGTGTAAGTAAGCATTTGATTGCTTCTCCACTAATGACGTCCCCTATGCCTTGCACAGTTGGGCAACAAATATGTTTCCAGCATCAAATATGCACTGTTATACCTTCTACGCAAGAATAGCGAGGAAATCGGTGAAGTGCTGGTTTCTAGTCTTAGACAGACCCATGAACACCACCGCTCGTACGTGCTTGCTGGGTGAAAACAGGTGAACAAACACGAGAAAGTCGCGCTTATAGCCCTCGAGAGGACCGTATAATAAACACTGAAGGGAGCGTCGCCAATCTCCTTTTCTATACCATGACTCCCACAGGCGCACTTGGGGGTCTTATGCGTGCAATGACGTTCTTTGCCAAGTATACTAGACTCTTTACGTTGCAGTAAACAAGGCGAAATACTGCGGCGTAGTGCATGCACGACCTCTCTGGAAAGTGGTCTGTATTCTGCCTCTACGAAGACCGCTCTCATTTCCAATACTATCACGTTTTTGTTCGTAATATTCTAGAAACTGCTGACGTCATTCATATGAATAGCATGCGCATTTTTTTTCGAGTGTTTTGACGACACCTGACTGTTTTCCTCAAACTGGTTGCGTTGAATGGGTTAGTGCAATTCAGAATTCCCACCGCGATGCGTCGGAGTTGTCTCACGTTGCCGTAGTTGCGGGACCCCTGAAACCCAGCTCTGACATTTTCTGTTTCTCGAGCATTGGAACTTGCTCAACGACGTTTTCTTCTAGCTCAGTATGCATTAGGAAACCTTACATTGATTTTTTATCCCTGTAGAGAGGCTTTTCGTATTACAACGAGGCGCGTCTACCGTGGGCTTGGGTGCTGGGTCAGCATATTCTAGGCACGTAGCAGTGATGAAAGGTTATAGCTTAGGCTTTTCCTGACTCCTGTAAAGGCAGCTGATGTATCTTTTTTTTTTGAGTCACATATGGAGTAAGGTGAAACAGCCTCGCCTTCGAAATATTTTCACCTTGTTATATATTTCATAACAAGGTGATGGTTCGGGCTAGTGGGTATGCGTTATGATCCATAGCGCAGCAACAAAACGGGGGACAAACACAAACGCTATGCACAATAGGATATGCGGTCATTATTATCCTGCATTTTAGGTGTGGGCTGTTTCGTGGGAAAGACGTCATTACGACTCTTGATTTCAGCCCATGTGCTAGATGGCATTTAAGATAGCGAATGGTTTTCTTTTTTGGCATGATTCAGCGAGATTGTGCTCCCACCTGGCAGCTGCGAAAGAGATCCTCACGTAAGACGCGCAGTACATTTAGTTCTGTCGCCTTAAAGAAAAGCTTCGCGAATTGTGACAAGAATGTGTACCTCTAAATTTGGCTGCTTATCTGAGCAAACTTTATTCGGAATTAAGTAAAAGTTCGCTGGAATATTTGTTGATCAGATATAGTACATATATATGCCAAGTGCAAAGTGGTGCCTATTGGAAACGTGTTTCCTATCGTATGAAGCCGGACTCTTGATCTGCTTGAAAATTGGTCAATATTATTTTAAAATCCAAGCCGCCACGGTGGCTTATTAGTTATAGTGCCCGGCTGCTCACCCCTGAGACGAGGGTTCGATCCCTGCCGCAGCGGTCTCACTTCGACGCAGAGAAAATGCGAGGGACACGTGCACTTTACAATGTCAATGAACCCCAGGTTGTCAAAATTTTCCGGAGCCCTCCACTACAGTGTCCCTCATGACCTAAGTTGTTTCAGGAATTTAAACCTGCCAAAAACAAATAATTCAAGAACCGGCTGTTTTAGAGGCGGCATAATAGTAATATTTATGATGAAGTCAATTTCAACAACTCTTCAATATAGCATAGAGGATATTACCGAATTCGGCGTTTAATCAAGATATTTACGTATTTGTTGATTCAGAGCTTGTGCTTGAGACAAGAGATTGATTGTAAAGAAAGACCTACCATGATATGTAGCACAGAGTTGTCGCTTGAGCTCTACCAGGTTTAAAATAGCGCGTTCTTGTTCTTACCATTCACGTAAGGTGATGAACCCTTTTTTTTCGTGTGTTAAAATGCGTGAAAAATATAGCCAAGGTAGTAAAGCGTCTAAGATAGAACAATAGGGCATCACGTGCTGTGGTACACTAGGTAAAAATTAGAGGGCGTAAATGTTCATTACAATTAAGGATCAACCTTGGTAACAAACCTTTTCCTTTTTTTCAGCATTTTGTCTGTGGAGGATCGCATGCCAATCTTGATCGCCGTATTTTTCTACATCGTTGTTTACCACTGCAGACTGGTGAGTGTTCAAAATAAAAATCGTCGGAAACTTCCGAGACAATGAACTTTCTCAGTCCTGGACAATGTTAAAAAATGCTCGTATTTTTTCTCTGCATAAAACAGCATCACTGAAGGGTAAATTCATTTTAATTCAGCCACAGAATGACAGTAAATAAAGAGATTAAAAGATTAAATTGTCCGCTTCAGGATACTGAATGTTCCTGTTCAGTGTACCATTAGCTCGTAATTCGAGTCCTAACAAATTAAAGGAAATTTGGAATGTCGAGTACTTTCGAGCATTTGTGAGCAGTTATATTGATTACCTCTCTTGAATAAACAATATGGCCACATTTTAGCTATCAAATACAAAAGTGACATTGCTTAAGCTTTTCTTCCATAAGTATATTTTGTGGACGGCTAGTGCACATTACTTTGAATGTCCAGAGTATGCAGGAGTGGCATAACCGGCCGGCATGAATCTAAGCTGAATGCTTGTTCTGTTAACTAATTCGCTTGAGAAGGTGTAAACGCCTTTTACGAGCTAGACAAATTTCAAGACCGGCTCTCTTCCCTTTATTACTGCTCTTCCACATTCCTGATCGATGGGCAGAGAAGGACGACAGCGGCACGGCTGTCATGCTGCGGCAGCCCGGTCACCTTACCTTTCTTGCCATTTGCACATGTGTAGTCATTAAGTGTAATGAATGTTGCTGCGTTCTGGTACTGATGCTTCCAAAAGCCCAAAACTATGCCTGCGCATCGGTGTAAGTCTCATAGCTACCGGGGCGGAAAGGTGGGTTAGTTGGTTGTCCATGATAGTATAAAAAGGCTGGCACTTCAGATGGGATGAAGAGATAGCACCCGTTCTTTGTTCGTCTAGTCCGTGTTTCCCGTCTGAAGCTGTACTCTTTTGATAATACGTCTGATAGCTAGCTTGCCTGCCCTTCGTATTTGAAGGCATAGTTAATAGTACGACTGAACACTTATATACGAATAAAGACAAATATGAATCCCAAGTTTCTCTCTCAATTGCGGGATATCTGATTCATTGCATCAGAAGTATGAATCATAAATTTTATATTATTTGTTCTGCAGACTGAAGTCACCTCAAGACTGGACTTTTTGTGGAAGCGCCAAGCACAGACTAATCTACAGAGTATGCGAGAAATATGCAGCTACAACACTCAACTTCTACGCAATGTCCTGCCCGACCACGTGGCTACCTATTTTCTAACTCACGATAGAAAGAATGAGGTAAGCAGAAAACGAACTTGGGGAATAATTTATAGTTTCAGAAAGAGCACCGAATGGAGAGGCTTTAGGTGAACCTTACTTGCTACATCAACATCCAAAGATGGACACTAGCCAAAATATCTTTAAAACAAAGGCAGTGAAATACAGGATGCCACAACGGGATCAGTCACTTCAAAATTCTTGGTATTGAAAATTATAAATTTTTGCAATATAAAAACAGTTTAACTTCAAGTATGCTTTTTAAATATATTACTGCTAGTAAATCATTATAATACGAGGCTTGTTTGACAAACGCGAAAAAAATGCAAGTTGAAGCCTTTTTTCATAATAGTTTTAATAAGACACATATTTGACCCACTAACCTTCAAATTATTTTATCCATCGGTTAGAATGAATAGAATAGCAGGTATTGTCTAGGGCAGAGAAATTTTTTCCAATGAACCCTATCTCTGAAGATCAGAAATGAAATGAGACGGCGAATTACGAGTTAATGAGTGGAACGGCGCTTTGTCTTTGTAGAAGCGCCAGGAGAGGCGTTTTTTTTTCTTACAACACAACCTACAATACCGTTATCGTATTCTTGCGCACTTGGTCAGCTTTTCCATGCGCTGCTAGAAAACAATGGCCACACTTCCAGAACTGACCACGTTTGCCTTTTTCTTCTTCTCGTCGACAGTTAAAATTTGCATCATCCATGGCGCGTGCAGCTTTACCAAACCTACTCCTCGTACAAAATTTTGTGCGCTTGTTGAACTGAGACGTCTGCAGTTCAACCATTTTGCGAACTATCCAACGGGGTTGGTATTGAAGCTGGCACCAAATTATGGTAATACGGTTATCGCACTAGTCAACTCAATTATGGTTGTGTAGCACGCTTGTAGAGTGCCTAGGTACCCGAATTCAAATTCGTTTAAAAGTAAATAAGTCGTCTTCTGCGCTGCAGTAAAATCGTCATGAAATTCCTCTTTAGTCGTGGCCGCGGCAGCCTGGTCCTGCTACAGTGGCCGCATTTTGAATGGAGGTGAAACACAAACGTTCGCTTGTGCTGTGCACGTGAGTGTACGCAAAGGGACCACAAGAGGTAGGAATTAATCTGCAGCCCTATACTGGTGCCCTTTCTATAGTCGTGGCATATGTATACAGCTTCAGAACGCTAAACAGCACTTACCACACCACACCACACCATACCGCACCGCACCTTACCTCACCTCACCGCACCGCACCGCACCGCACCGCACCACACCACACCACACCACACCACATAACTCCACACCACACCATACCATGCCGCACCTCACCGCACCACACCACACCATACCATACCATACCATACCATACCATACCGCACCACACCGCACCACACCGCACCACACCGCACCACACCATACCATGTCAAACCATATTGCACCGCACCACGCCACATTATACCGCACCGCACCACACCACACCGTAGCGCACCGTACCACACCACACCGTACTATGCCGTACCGCACCGCACCACACCACACCACACCACACCATACCGCACCGCACCACACCACACCACATAACTCCACACCACACCATACCATGCCGCACCTCACCGCACCACACCACACCACACCACACCACACCATACCATACCATACCATACCATACCGCACCACACCGCACCACACCTCACCATATCATGTCACACCATATTGCACCGCACCACGCCACATTATACCGCACCGCACCACACCGTACCGTACCGTTCCACACCACACCGTACTATACCGTACCGCACCGCAGCGCAGTACACCACACCACACTACACCACACCACACCACACCACACCGCAACGCACCGCACCGTACCGCACCGTACCGCACCGCACCGCACCGCACCGTACCGTACCGTACCATACCATACCGCACTGCACTGCACCGCACCGCAGCATACCGTACCGTACCGTACCGCACCGCTTCGCTCCGCTTCGTACCACACCGTACCGTATCGTACCGCACCGCACCGCACCACACCGTACCATACCGCACTGCACCGCACCGTACCGTATCGCACCGTACCGCTCCCCACCGTACCGTACCGTACCGTACCACACCGCTCCGCTCCGCACTGCACCGCACCGCACCGTACCGTACCGTACCGCTCCGCACAGTACCGCTCCGTACCGTACCGTACCGTAACGCTTCGCTCCGCACTGCACTGCACCGCACCGTACTCTACCGTACCGCACCGTACCGCACCGCACCGTACCGTACCGTACCGTACCGCATCACACAGCACCGCACCGCACAAAACCATACCTTAAGTTCAATGACTAGACAAAGTTTTGCGCTGTCCATTTAAAGAAAACACATTCATGTCGCCACTGGTGTTACTGTGCTTTTGTGTTGACGTTTTCGCAATTCTCCGTATTCCTATATAGCAGAAAACACTTCTCTTCGCCCTCACTTAAAAATCAGTTGCGTTTAGTAAACATACGGATTGGCTTTGGTCTCCGAGATTTACATACGGCCTCTCTTCGTAGGAGCTCTATGCACAGTCCTACGTCTGCTGCGGAGTGATGTTCGCTTCCATACCAAACTTCGCAAATTTTTATTCTGAAGATATTAATAACGGCGTGGAATGCATCAGATTACTCAACGAAATCATATTTGACTTCGACCAGGTGAGTCTTTTGTATTTATATACTGCCCGCTGCGATATATAAATGAAGTTTTTTTTTTTCAACTGAAACATTGAGCTAATGAATCCTGTGGGTAATACTGGGCTGGTATCAATCCCACAAAACTGATGTCAGCTCTTTGAAAATCTGAATAAACGATTCATAGAATTCTGGTACAGCCAAATACCGAGCATGAATTTTGCTCCGAAAGGCCATTCTAATCATTAGATAGTGTTTTTGTCACCGCTGCAAAATTTTACACTTTTTCTTTACGCTTGCTGTCTGATATAGCTTCTTGACGATGAAAGGTTTCAATGTCTGGAAAAAATCAAGACAATCAGCAGTACCTACATGGCAGCTTCGGGTCTAAATCCCAAAGATCAGGTAAGTCGACTGAATTGCCTTGTCTCTCTCTGCTAAGCATTCAGCACTATTAAGCATGAATGGAGAGAATTTCTATGAATTCATAAACTTTCTATTTTACCTTCAGTTATCTCACAGATATTGAATGTCTTACTGCAACTGCAAGAAAAGAAGCGAATCTAGTAGCCATGAAACCACTCTGAGTAAATTTGCAGCAATATACCTGATGGGACTAGGAGTGTTATCTGGGAAAAATTTTAATACGTTCTTTAATTATACATTTTTCATTGCACAATTACTTGTGATAAAGCCGTTGACTAAACGAAGTTTTTTTTATTGTTATAGCCGTCGAAAGCTAAGGCAAGTGCAATACTGTGCATAGATAGTATAAAATGTCGTGCTGGTTGTACACAAACGCATGCGATATCATACCCTACCTGCTGTTTAAATTATTTCCTGACTGCACGGCAACAACTTCAAATAAAAGCGGTATAATACAAGGAATAAATACTTTGCCGAAGCGGCCAGGTTCTTCTTCTTCTTCTTCACCCCAGGTATATGGCACATACCCACGCGGGGGGATTGGCCAAGGTGCAGTTGAATAAACAAAGTTTCCATGGAAGATGATGACAAAAATGTAGCACCAATCGTGAATTTTGAAAAATCAATGAATAAAAACAAGAGAACCCACCTCTTTTTCGTTTCAGAGATGCGCTGGTTTTTCACTTATCAATTGCTTCCATACCGGCGAATATTTTTTGTTTGGCACCAAAATTTTGTATTCACTTTTGTTTCAGAATCTTGCATCTTGGGTCCACCTAACCGCTCTTGTAGATTTTGCTATTTCAATGAAAGAAGCTCTTGAAGATGTCAATAAACATTCCTTCAATAACTTCAAGCTTCGGGTTGGTAAGTGTGCCTGTATGTTGTTATGCACCAGGTACCTCATACTCACGTGCGGTGTGCGTAATTAGACACCCTTAGGGCGCGTGGGGGTAGGTGCTGCAGTCCCACAAGAGATGCCTGCGGAACAAACTGAGCCGGAACCCTTCTATCTATTGAGATAGGGGAGGTTTTTTTTGTGCCCTGCTTTTGCCAATTGCAAGGAAGAGAGTGGGTTTGAGTCAAAGTTTCACAAAACAAGAACATTTATGGAGCCGAGAGCGATACAGAGAAATTACAGATCCCTTATAACAACACATTCAAAGTTCTCTACAAAACAGTGCCGCACAGGCAATGCGATACTAGACAGAGGCTACAATACTGAAGATCTTTAAACCACTGTGCACCAACACACAAGAGAGGCAAACAAAGAAACACATAGTGTTCACCGGGTCGTGCGATAGGTTGACAATCGAAAGATCACGGAAGTGGCCGACTAGTAGTATGCCGTGCTCCCTCGCTGGTCCTTGGCTGGCGACACCGGTCTTCCCTGATTGTCTTACGCCAGTGCTTTCTTCGAATCAACCGAACGTCGCGTCTGGTAGTTCGCGCCAAGGCAGGCGCGCGCACACACGCAATATTGGCAGCATACACCCTCTCTCACCCAAACACCGGGGCGCGTCGCGCCAATGCTATGGCGAAGAGGCATCTTCCAGAAATTTCTAGTCGTTTCATCTCCAGCTGGGCGCTGCCGCTTCCAGACGAAGTGGAGTGGGCATCACTCGCCATACGCACGGTTACGCATTCTCTGCCGGTCAACGGAGTATTATTCTCCGAGTTCCTCCTACACTCCACTGTGGGCGCGAGCGCACTTCTGTTCGGGCTGTGATGGCCTATTCAATGTGCACCTGTTTTTGCGACATCAGGAAATAATGGCGTCACATCCTCATGTTCCGATTTTAATGGGACTACTCAGTATTTACGGCGCGAATATTCACAGCTATCATAAAACCTTCCACTGCCAAAGTTACAACTTTTTCGGTTGTGAGCTCGGATTCATTTTTGGTTAGTACACTGAGAGAGGAGCAAATCATGTGGGTGTTGAAGAGGCTAGCTCTGAATATTAAACAGTGGCAGAGGAAAAGCGCAAATTTCAGTGCCATGAAAACATGCTATAGGAACACCAAAGCCTGCCTCTTGCATGGGTATTTTAAAGCGAAAAGCCACGAAGTATCTCTAGAGAAGCAACCTAGGAAGCAGGTAGGCCACCTAGGTCACGTAACCACGTGGCGTTATCGCAACCTGCCCACCGGATTGTGCGCAAATGGCGCACCGTGTCATGTGGAAGTTAACATAAAATAACGACCTCTGACTAATAAATATGCCTGGAGCTTAGAAGTTTATGATTTGGACAAACAACAATGAGCGGTGTGCATATTGGCTTATAAACATTATTCTTCACGAACGGAGGTGGTTCATGCCGACATTTTTTCCAAATGTCCTTTCATAAGTTATACCTTTAGTACAGAGTTCAAAAGTGGCAGTTTTTTCTCAGCCATGTACGGGGTAACTTTTGGCAGCCCAGAAGTTCCGAATTCCCGGTGCAGGACAAAAACTGTAGTGGAGCACCCTCCGAACAATCAGGGCATAAGCTGTGGCTTAATGCCAGCTCGGCGGCTCAGGAGGTACTCGCGTGGCCAGGAGACTTTCGACCAATGGTTGCGCGTAAAAGCTCTTACTCGCCATTGGTGCGCTCATTGGGCTATAATGACGACTATGACGAGCTCATGAAAAGGATACGGAAGCTAGCTAGCCACATGCACTCGGATTGAATCTAGTGATTTCGAGACGCCTGTAACTACGCACCAGATGCATGATTACGGTGCTCCATCACTTCCTTTAGAGATCACGCAAAAGTCATTTCGATTTGGAAATCATCAAAATAGAAGCAAAAAACATTTTAATGATAGTGCAGGCTACTAGCAAGTCTTGTGGCTACGGTTTTGAGGTTGTTCATACGTTAGCACAAAATTTTATTTTTTAATTATCCAATTTTGTGATATTGCTAACAAAATCAGCTGTTTCATGTATTACTGCGGTACTTTGTTATACAAAATATTGAGATGCAGAAGCAAGCCACACTTTCTTCAGTGGTTATGGCACTTGGCTGCTCACCCGAAAAACGGGGTATGATCCTGGCTTCGGCGTTCCAATTTCGATGGAGGCGAAATTATATAGGCCCGTGTACTGTGCGATGTCTGTGCAGGCTCAAGAACTCCGTGTGTTCGAAATTTCCGGAGCACTGCACTACGGCGTCCCGCATAGACTGAGCAAACCAAACACTGTCTTTAAGCCTAACAGACAGTTTGTCCTCTTACTTCTGCTTACCGCTTAGTGTTCACACGTGAGAACAGTATACCTTTTGCAAAGTTTATCTGAGATTTTCTGAGATTTCGAACTAGAACGATTACACCCCTTGTGCGCCTAGGTTCCTACTCATTAATAAGAGTATGCTGTTCTCTGCTTTCGTAGACACATGTCGAACACTGCATGCCAAAGGGAACAAATTTTGTATTGAACCGGTAAGTTAATCATCTTGAGCTCGGGAGGATAGGTGACAGGACTGGAATGGTACTAGAGAAATACGATAGTGCTATTAACTCTTCGGTATTGCACGCACTGTCGGTGTAGAATTAACGATACAGGAAGCATGCGACTGCATGCGGCTGCATGCGTGCTGGATCATTGTGCGCTACTTTATGCTTTCAATGGTTGTACGGTGTATGTACGCAGGCATCAGCCATGGGCCGCTGGTGGGCGGGGTTATCGGGGCCCGCAAGCCCGTCTACGACATCTGGGGTAACACAGTGAACGAGGCGAGCCGCATGGACTCCACGGGCGCCATGGACCACATTCAGGTGCCACGCGCCACAGCACAGCTGCTGGAGGAACACGGCTACAGCGTCCAGTGCCGAGGGCTTGTGCAGGTGAAGGGCAAGGGCACCATGGAGACGTACTTTGTGCTGGGCAAGAAAATCGCTCGCGCCCGCTCCATGAACCGCAACCCCAGCACGCGAAGCACACTGGCTGCATTCGTCTACGGACTTGTGCAGGTGAGTGACCCTCGATTATGGTGAAATTTATCAGGTCAAATTTTCGTGGGGAATAACATGTAGCACTCAATTTATGTGCGCTCAAAAAGAGCTTGATGTGCTACAGAAGCCCCATAAAACGACACTTTGTTAACATAATGCGTGACTCTGGCTACATTGGGGAAATTTTTCTGGTTATCCATGTTAGGGATTGTAAACAACTGACTATATCCATACCTGAACACCTGCCAGTTCTACCCGTTATGTACACAGTAATAAGGTAAATTAATCTTAAAAATACCTAAAAATCTATACAGCAATAGGCCTTGCCAACAGACCTTAGCACCTCATTCCAAAAATCGTCAAAGCTATTACAGAATTGTTTCGCGTAGATAGGCTCATATGCAACAAATTTCTTAACAGTCATAAGTTTGTATTCAGATGATCAACATGACCGGCCATCGGAAATATCCCTGCGTTTCAAGGCTTTACTCGCTAGGGCACGACTTCCACCATCATTTATAAAAAGATAGCAGGACACGCTATGCCATGCATTAGTTATCGTTGCCTCATGCTTCAAAGAGTTGGCATTTTTGCAGTTCAGAAGAGTGAAGGACAGAATGCATAAATGGCCCTAATTGTAATCCCCTCATCATGCAGTTGCGAGCATTAATAGCAACTACCTGTCGCCGACGCCGTCAAGCCCAACAACATGTGTTGCCTTTCACAGAGTTGATCAGCATCGTCATGGCCCAACTTGTTCCGCTGCAGGACAAAAAAAATTTCATTACGCTCCAATAAAGACAAGCTACACTAAAGGGGAGACTCGTCTTTGGTATCATAAATAGTGGCAAAATAAAATTGGTTTTGTGATAATTTTTGTATCCGCTGGTAAGCCTTGCTTTTTATGTTCTCCCGAAGTTTGGTTACTGAAATCGATAAGGAAGTACTCTAAAATTTTTTTCTTCTTGAACCACGGCGGCTGAGCATTGCGGGGAAACGCTAGGACAATGGGCGTTTTTCTCCGTAACGATTTTCTGTCTATATACTCAACTTGCGGAGGGGATTTCGTAGCACCTGCTTTATCTATTCTGACCCTGTTTGTTTTCTCGCACTTTGCAGATCACGTCTGTCTTTCTTTCTCAAATTTATAAATTTTAAATTTCTTTTATGAATTCTTTTTCCGACTCCAATTATGTCCACTCACATTGCATCGAAGAAATTTAAAGCCTAAATTTGTGCTTTACGAAAAAATTGTAATAACGTCTTGACTGTCACAGTCGGAATGCAATGAATGTTAAAGTAGCTTTCTGCAACTCTTTGTTAACCTTGCAACCCTTTCACAAGATTCAGAGAAAAAATATATTTTCGAGCAGTTTTTTTTACGACATATCAGTGAAATTTGGCGAGAATTGTGATAAACCTATTCCTAATATGCTTAAAAATTTCATGTCAATACATCAAGGAAAAAAAAATTTGTGCGAAGCCGCGTCTCCCCTTAACCTTGTCTCAAAGAAACGGAGTTCCTTTTGTGCGTCATCCACACTCTGCGCAGGCCCGGAAAAAGCAGGCCCTCGGCTCCAGCCTGAGCGTGCCCAGCCCCAGGCAGAGGGCATCTCCTAATTCGGGCTCCTTCATGCGCAAGCAGAAGCTGCACCGTATGCTCTCCGAAACTCCAAACTCTGACCGCAAGCGCAACAGGCTGAAGGAGCGGCGAATGACCGAGACGGCCGGCAGCAGCCAATCCTTCCCGGACATGCGCAGCGCTGACCGCGACGAGCCCTTCACCTCACCGTGACGACGGGGGCGCCAGTGAAGTGCGTGTGTCGCCGTGTGTCTGCACGTGTCCGCACGCTGACGTCAGAGCGTCCAGTTACTTGCGCGTGCTCGGAAGACTGCGGATAGTCACTCCCTTGTTGGTTCTCACGGAAACTGTGGAGGTGATACTTTGAAGCTGGTACGATGCTTGCGAAGGGCCTGTTCCCGAAGTCTTCAGAGGTGGAAGAAGGTAAAATGCGCAAGCCATCTGCATAAAGAAAAATATGAGCATGATGTACGCTGCCTACCTGAAAGCGCTAAATGCACCTGTGAGCCGAAACAAAGTTGCAGGGTCCACTCACTTAATCTTTTGATCATTAATTTCTGTGGTTATACAATTCAATACGTGACAAAATTGTACTGAACTACGCAGGTTCCTGTTACTAGTTTCCATAGTGGCTGCATTTTCAGTATTAAATTTGGCGGATAATCCCTGAAATCATAAGCATTTAATTAGCACTCTCCGCGTTTATTTGTTCCCAAATGCCGCTTTGAAATACAGTGCGACCAGTATTAACCATTGGCGTCTGTATTTTTATTATGGTACTATCTAAATTAGACTTTCCACTGTTGGTTAAATATTTTTCTACACCACGCTCCAAACGTGAAAAACGCTTGCAGGCAATCATAACCAGACTGAAGTTATATCCATGTGGTCTTTCCTGGTGAGCTCTTATGTCGCTGAAAAAAAAAATAAAAAAAAATAGCCCTGGCTTCGGTTCCTCCTCGAACGTAACCGCTTCATATCCGCTGCCTGTTTGTGGACATAGGCGTGGAAAAAAAGCAAAAATTTTACTGCTGGACATCACAAATTCGGGGGGGGGGGGGGGGGCGTGTACGCTGCCTGATCTTCTCTTGAGTAGAAGAAACCACCTTTATCGATACAGATTATCAGGGCACCGTTTGCCGTTTTGACCAAAGGGAGCTCCGAAGGGGATTCCTGCGGTTTCGCTACGAAGGCATTCCTTTCAAAAACGTAGATGAAAACGGCGCTTGCAGCTGTAGTTCCTAGCAAGCATCATCATCATAAAACTGACTACGCCCACTGCAGGGCAAAGGCCTCTCCCATTTCTCTCCAATTAACCCTCTCGTATGCCAGCTACGTCCGCCGTATGCCCGCTAACTTCTTAATCTCATCCGCTCACCTAGCTTTCTGCCACCCCCTGCCTAGCTTGTCTTCTCTTAGAATCCACTCCGTGACCCCTAAGGACCAGCGGTTCTTTAAGTGATGGCAGCCATGGCGTAGAGGTAGAACATATCCGCCTCGCGTGCAAGAGGACCTTGCTTCGAATCTCGGGGCCACGCAATTCTCCACCGGACTTTTAAAAAATTGAAGCCCCGTGTGCCGTTAGAATTGCTTAACCAGGCCTGTGGTGCGGCCTGATCTCGGTGACCAGAACCGACAACGCACTCCCTCACCAGGACAGGATTTCGCCCCTTTAGTGTAGTACTTGGCCACCTTCTATGAAGAAACCAATTAGAAAGCATACGCAGTGTAAGTATTAGGTACGTGGGCTGCTAGAGAACATCAGCTTTAGTTGCTGCGCTCTACTGTTGATCCCGAGGATGTGCCCTCACATCCTCTATGGCTACGCTTCGGAGGAGCCAAGCGCAAAAAAAAACGCCCGTGTGCTTTGCGATCTCATTGAACCTTAAAGAGCTCATCGTGGTGGAAATTAATCCGGAGCCCTTCTCTGCGGAATCTCTTCCTCTCTGCTTTCTTTCACTCCAACCTCCAGCTCTTCCCAACCTTGCGGTCGAGGTCCCCACCGAGAATTGAAGCAGTTACTGCGCCTCTATATTTTTGAAAAACATTTTTTAAGGTCAGCTTCCTTACCTTGAACCCCGCGTAGTTCTATCGCTTTATTCTCTAAGGGTGGCGGCAGCTACAGCGAGCAGAGTCCATGGAAATGAGGTCTAAAACTCAAAAACATAGACTGCAGCTGGGAAGACCACACACCTAACTCCTTTTTAGCTGTTTTAGTTCCAGGCTAAGCTCATGTTTTCCGCAGTACGCAGTATATAAGCCAAATTAAGTCGCAAGCTTTAATCGTAAAAGCCGTGTCCACGCAAAATGTTTAGTAGCCATAAGTGAAATTTTTATACTCTTGTTAATCATTATTTGGCTCTGAAAGGCACACTGCACCGCTCACCATATCTCCGCATACACATCCTGCATGCTATCAAATTTTGTGCTTAAAGCGTTGGTCACATGTAGTAATTAAATTACCGCATGCAGCACACGCGTCAGCCATTCGGCGATTCATCGGTTCCAGAATACAGGCTTTGTTATCCTCACACAATGTGGTCCGCCAATTCCACAGATGCCAGCTTTGCATTGTTGGTCACACGGGGGCGCTTGCAGCAGCCATTCAGGCATGGTGACGGAGCGCTCTCTGGGGACTTAATCGGAAACCGCGCCGCAAGGCGCGCTTTTTGGCGTCTTTGAACCAAAATAATCTGGTTGACAGAGAAGGTTTCATACGAAGTCAGATGTCTCGCTAGACGGCATTTTGGTCTTGTCTTCCTGTGAGGAGAAGCGTTTGTTTCGTGTTTATTAGGCAAGAATTGGCGTTTTACGGCATGCTGTCTGCACAGACGTTCGTTCAAATGAATTCTATTCAAGTGGCTATCACTTGTACACATTATATGAGAAGCGAATTCTTGCCGTTTTCTTGAATTCACTGAAAAAGTGCTCCCGTTTTCCACGACTGTACGGAAAAGCGCGCTGCTGCCTTGCTCGCTTTTTGAGCCAGACTTCACAAGCCTTCCGTTTCTGTCAAGCAATACCAGAACGCAGCTTAAAGGCATTGCTGTCGAAAACATGCGTCACGTTTCATTAATGACAAGAATGTAAGATTTTGCTCATTAAGATAACAAGTACGGAAATCGCTAGAGGGACACAATCCTGACCACTTATATCTTTCGTTCTTTTTCAGGAGGTGGCGTCACAGCCAAGTTCCAGCGCTGCCGCGAGGTAATTGATTGTGCCAGCACGCCGAAGGAGAGTGCAAAACAGACTCCGAACTGCAGTGCTGTCCTGCGTCTTGTACAGTGTCATAATTCATAATCACAGCGCGAAGCGTGGTGCTAATCGAAGCACACTCCTTTCACGGGTGCCACTTGTCGGATCACATCTTTTTCAGACAAGGAATGGTATCTACTGTTACTATTTTAAGAGAATGTAATAAATATTAATTTCGGTAGTCATGATAATAGAGTTTCTGTGCATCTTTGTGCAGCTGCATTCATCAGCTGCAGCCGTTATCTGTTGGCGGGACTCGCAAGAAAAAGTTCGTGTTATCTGTGAACAATCTTCTAACAGGGAGTTAAGTGCAGTGGTTCACTGCATTGCAACCAGAACGAATTTTAATGCTCGTGGTGTGCGAGTGATGTATATGAAACGGGAAAAAAAACAATTTCGGCCTGAATTTAAGAATCTTATATTGCTGCAAAGGGCTATCAACAATGTCAGATCTTTCTTCTGAAAGAGTTATAATTATTGTTTTAATCAAACGCAATAAATTTCAAACAAAAATTTCAACATCCTCTCTCCGGCGACTCCTTTTGATGTCATGCGTCCGTGAGGTTGACGGAGTGACCTGCAAAATGCTGGGCTGTGTGAACGCTCGATTTGAGCTCAGTGCAGTGACCGGATTT
The DNA here is from genome assembly GCA_030143305.2 of Amblyomma americanum. Lineage (NCBI taxonomy): Eukaryota > Metazoa > Arthropoda > Arachnida > Ixodida > Ixodidae > Amblyomma > Amblyomma americanum. Next base: position 71,541 of record JARKHS020026457.1, on the reverse strand, counting down.
TGAAATGAAGTCAGATTAAATCGCGTTTATTCACCAGAGGTGCTAAAATAGAAGCGTGTCAGCTGTTATAGTGAAGAGGAATATATAAGTACGGGCCTTAAAGCTTGAAAATTACACGGTGACTTTTTCGGTGTTTTCCAAACCGAGGTAATAGAAAGCAGTAGGCTGGTGCCACGACCATATGCGAGGTCACCAATGCAATGCGCCTTTGATAAGGTAAATAGTCACTTCACTATTTTCCAACGGCATACGCGACTGGTCTACCGGGCGTTGAGTGTGCAGCCGAGTGGGAAACAGCGTTTAAAAGTGACGTGCTTATGGAAAAGTGATCATTCCATACATTTATATATGTATACGTAACGTCTTCCGGTTCCAGCACCTTATAATATAGCTGCAGCATTAATATTTAATGAGCAGTACCAATAATTTACTTGCTCTTCTCTAACAAGCACGCGAAATAAGTCGCTAGTACGGTGCTTCATCTGTGATACAAAAATGCCAATTGCAACGCAGGGCCTACTGTGCCATAATAAATACCCTGCTAAAAATGGAAATCTCGCGATGGTCGAGTGGTCGGAGCGTAAGACGACGGCGCTACTCTATTATCGAATGACGCTGCGAGCCAGAGCACTGCCGAGATTTTTTTTTTCCTCTAGATACATTTCGGCGAGAAATTTAGGCTTTAGATACCGCTCATTGCGGCTTCAGTTTCAACGGTAACTTCGTCGCGATTTCGGACATTGTACGACAGAGACGGTGAAGAAAAATTAGCGGTCTAATCCATGATACGCCTAGATTATTCCACTGCAGGAATAACTCAGGTTCCGCCAATGACGACGCCATTATGTGAGGTCGTAGCCTCTTAGCAACACAGTTGGCAGTTGACTCGTGAGATATCCAAAATGAAAATGGTCGTTCAAGCGCGAGCGCTCCGGGTCAGCTGAGTACAGAATTTTGAAGAGCCAGTGCATATGCGCTCATTGGTTTCGATATACCGGATTTTCGGCCACCTCGCAGACAAGTGGCGCCAACTGGCGCCACCACCATGATGCTTGTTTGAACGGCTGTGTACCGCGCGGCGGCGGCAATCATAGGCGCTGGGGCGCACGCGCTAGAAACTCTCCCTGACTAACAATCTTGTATTGTTATTGTAGGTAGCAATTTAGGAAAAAAACCGGGCGCAGTTTTACTGATTCATTTGGCGATATTTGAAGTAATACTTACAAGAACAACACTCGAGAATTTTTGAAACTGCTCCGAGCCTCAGTGGCGCACCTAAGGCTGTCCTGTAGCCTTGGTGAACGGAGCCGTGACGTAGAATGTGACATGAAGATGTAGTTTTTAAATTCATTCCACCATTAATAAACGTTAAAAGTCTCATGCTTGAAAAAAAAAGGGCCAGTTCATAGAACTCTGGGCTTCACCTGCGACGATAGCGTCACAACGATTTTTTTGCCAGTCTTCCACGAGAGGCCAAGCTTTACGGCTGCGCTTGATTGCGCTCTTCCCTTTCTTCTGGCCAACTTTCTGCATTGCTTCCAAATTGTTAAGCTTTTTTGTGGGCACTTTGCATGTTTTTCAGCATGTTGTGGTCACTATTGTGCACGTACACATGCTAGCTGTGACCTTTTGTTACGCATTCTATACCGCATCCTCTAGGATCTTCATTTTGCAAACTATTGCTATGTTAGAGGTTTCATACTGGGAACATGTATCCAGCCCTCTACCTTTCGTAACGTGGATTCTATGGCGTGGTGCTGCTGAGTGGAACGTGGAGAGAAAGTGAGACTATAGTGAGAAATAAACATGGCGGCCAGTCAGAGAAGTGTAGAGGGAAAGAGAGAATGGACAGGACGAAACGTGGTGGCCAATAATACGTCAGCGGCGGCGTCCGCTAGTTCTATGTGTATGTCTGTCTATGTAGAGGTGCCTCTTCTGGGCAGCTTCAGGGGGGCGCATATGCGAGCACCCATGTGTAAACATGCTTGTGTCAGCTTGGAGCGTCCTCCCTCTCTAACAATCTCCAGTCTCCAGAAGCCTACCCCCTTCATCTAAACTTCAGACGCCTCCATGCACCCATCCACCACCCGGACACCTCCAGAAGCCTCCCAATACTGTGCACTCAAGGTAAAAGCACATTTAGAGCAGAAGATGGGTTGTCTAGCTGCTGAAGTTGAGTACAGGAGACGGAAAGGGAAGGCGGACTCTTATGCTAATGCATACACCGCCGCACGAATGGCATTGACCGTCTGTGACTGTTTTATATTAACCTGGTAGCGCTAATGGTTCCGTGTCGCAGAAAAATCATCGGCGGCGGCGGCGTCGTTAGCCGTGAGCAAAAATTCCCCTAAAATCCCAAGAAAAGCAACTTAGGCGGCAGATGGGCCATCTACGTCACGTTGCCTTGCAGTATCAACAAGCAGTATCATGGAAGTAACCCTTCAAAAAGAAATTTTTGTAATTATAGGCTGCATCGATGTTGATTTCTAGTACCCTAACCATATTTCTCATTCCTCTTTAAAGCTACTATCTTTCAACAATTTTAGCGACGTTTACAGCGACACAATCTTGTTAGTATGGTTTAGGTAGTGAACAGCGCAAAAAAATAAACTAACACGATATCATTAATGGCTACCTTGTGCGGCCCGGGCACCTCTTATCACATCACTTCTCAGGCACGGACGCTGTGGGACAAGGCACCCAATGCCTGCTCTTGATCAAGTCGAACGAGCGTGCCTCGGTGGTCTAGGAAAAGCGTGCCATACTCGGGATTTAAGGACATGGGTTCGACTCCTATCTAGGAACTAGTTTCTTTTCTGTGCAACTATTTACGTTCGTATATTTGTTATATGACGATGGATTCATATTGCGAGCTTATATTCGAATTTTATTAGATGTTTTATCGCTATTCAAATAGGCCATTCCACACATGACGTCACTGCCTTTTCAACCAATCCGCATATTCTGGCACGCTGCAGGGTTCTCCGTTGAAGGAAAGCCTTAACGCTGTCGCTTTAAAAACAGGGACAAAAGGAGGACAACACACGACAAGCGCCATAAGGAAGTCTAATCCCACAGATATGGTGATCTGGCGGGCGATGACATAGGATAGACATCGCTATATCCCAACCAAATATGCTCAATTGTTTCGTCAGACGTACTACTCACTCTTGATGAATTATCATCTTGGGTATACTTATAGATGCTCGTTTTAAGGCACGGCGATTCCTTGATTGCGTTTCGAAGACGTACTAGCATGCCTGGATGCCCTCTCGCCTCCGCTTTCACGGTGGGGACACCCTTTGTACTGCCCCGCGCCGCCGTTTCCCTCTCGCAGCGAAATGTTGGGTCCCACGCGTCAGTTGCGTGCAGTGCGCTATTCGTCTGGAACGGTTTCTGTGCGGTCGCGTGGCGACTGTAATAATGATACTGATCTGGAAATAGACAGTACATACTTGTTTCACTCGTGGCAGTAGTCTTCTTGCAGTTTCGAGCGTATTTTATGCATGATGCAGTCGCTCCGACTACACGACAATCCAAAAGTAATGACGGACTGCTATGTTTCCCAGTCAACGGCTGCACTTTAAAAGGACAGCAGTTATTTGTGTTCCTTTCTAGTGATAATAAGGACTTTATTAGGGTTCCCGAATTCCATAGAATTATGCTTTTTTGTTGTTTTGAACGTGAAGACTGTTCACAAGGCCCTAAGTTTCTCTTGTATAGAAACAGCGCGGAGCATGCATTACCTGCCAAATATATTTTTGCATAGTCAACATCCAATTTTCCAACGTTCTCTGAAGTGCATTTGTCTTGTCGCTGCACCGTATGTGAAAAATTCAACGTAATAATGTCAAATTTCTCTTCCAAGTAGTCTGTGGCCTCACTGCACTGGAGCGAAAACCTGAGGACACGTCTGAAACCAAATGGTGATATTTTCTGAACTGCTTCCCTTAGTGGCTTCTGCCGCAGCAAAATAATTCAGTTGTTTGCGTTTCCTTTTGAATAGTGTTGACTACAGCTAGACTGATGATGCTATGCGACGACGTCTTCCTAATTCGCAGTGACTAAGTCGCTTTATTCGAGGACAAATTTAACTTAACAATTTATTTTTCCTTTCAAAACATGAAGAAAAATCACCAAAAGCGACTGATTCACAAAGAGACCTCACAGAATCAGCCCATGATAATTACTTATTTTCAGTCAGATTCTCTCTGCCTGGGTAAAGTAAGAAAGAGGATACGGAGGAACACAGGAAAAAATAGAAAATTGATTTTGAGGAAAGGAAACGGCGCAGTAATTGTCTCGCATGTCTCGATGGACACCTGAACCGCGGCGTAAGTGAAGGGACGAAGGATGGAGTAAAAGAGGAAAGAGAGAAAGAGGCGCCGTAGTGGAGGGCTTCGTAATAATTTCGACCACATGGGAATCTTTAACGTGCACTCACATCGCAAAGCACACGGGCGCCTTTGCGTTTCGACGGACACCGTGGTCGGGATCGAACCCCTTACTCGCTTCTGCGGAACCGTCTGCTCCAGTTGCTAAGAGACGCTTGCTTGCTATCTCCCTCGATAGTCGTCGGGCAAGGTAATAGATCTATCTTTAAGGAATCTGTCTGGGCTAGTTGTGAAACCACGTTTGAGGTAAAGCACGCAGGAAGACGCGGGCTAGTGAACACCACTGACAAGCTTTCATCCCTGCTGCTGCTGCCGTCGAAAGACGAAAAAAAAAGTAATCTATAGGATATGGTTGCCCAGAAACACGCGTGACGAATTTTACTGACGAGGCTACGTGACGGCAATGAAAAGAGCTCTTTTCCCCCAGTTGCAGTTTCTGTAAAAGCGACACGAAAAGGAAGGAAAATAAACCTTTAGTGGGAAAAAAAGCCGCCTTTCTTTCGCGTCACGCAGCCGCGGCTTCTTTGCTTACTGACGCACAGAAGATAGGTTTGGCGCCCAGATATTTGCAGTGAGCTGGCGAAAAGAAGTAGAGAGAGGGGAGCGGTTATAATGCCTTCGTGGCATTAAGATAAAACAAATAATAAACTGAACAAAACGCTGCGACGAGAACTTCATACACGCTTACAAGTATATAAGAGCGCCTAAATAATACGGCTGCCTGATTGAGAAACGGCTTTGTGATCAGGTTGTGAAGAATACACTCGGCAAATTTTGATGTAGCCCGGCAGGTTTTAACATTCACGTTTCAGTTTCTTGGCCTATGTTCTTGGATTTCTTGGCCTAGTTAGTGCAAGCGCCTGTCGTCTGGTGGACAAAACATGCGACTTCTGACAGCGGGGTGCAGAACGTGCGATGTGTACCGAGGCGGCTGTAATCGGGCGAAAGGACGCGACGCGTAACGACAACGAGGTGCCTCTAAGCAGAACAATAAATGCGGCGGAGAACACTTCACTTCAAGCCCTTTTGCTTGAAGTGAGCTCGTAGTGTGTGTGATGCACCAGTCGGAGACCATGTTATGAGGGACTGTTGTGTTCCCGGGTGTTCTGCCTACACTATTAAACTGCAAAGGCTATTTGGCTTTGCTCGTGAGAGCACGCGCCGAAAAAGTGGCCAATCGCAGGTCAAACCAAACTTCCTGACCAACAGTGAATTGCAAAGTATGAGAGGTAAGGCATGCTAAACGCTCGTTTTCCAGAACAATTTCTTCTGGGGACGGAGGTATAATGCACGAGTTATCTTTCCATCCTCACAATTATTTAAATTAGTAGCCATAAAACGCACCTTTTCGCATTGATTTCATGGCTCGAAAGTAGTAATCCTGATTTTTGGAAAAGTAATTCAAATCTAGAGTCTCCAGGTAAAGAGATTGCAGTGGAATATGCTACGAAAGTTGTAAGGGTGCTATTATGAAGGAACACAGCGGAAAAGGAACGCTACAGAAGAGAACCAACACGCATGAGTGCACAGAATGTTCATTAGGGGCCGACTTTCTCGGCAGATTAGCTGCGAAAGATAGTATACTTTAGAGGAACTACCTCTGATTCACTGTTCAAACAATCTCTGGTACCACTCTGTCTCAGTAGAACACCACATTTCCTGAATTCCACGCCGCAGCGCCAGTTTTCTCTTCGAAACGGCGCGCCGCCGCATTGCGCTCAGTGCAGCTGAACAGGAGAGTGGGACCCAACATGTCCCCTCCGAGAGCGGTGTCTTCACCCTGAATGCAGCGCTGGCTCCAAGAGGCGCCCTAAGATGTACGCTTTACGAGCGCCATCTCATGGCGTCGAGAAGAAACAAGGCGATCCACTATTTGGAAGACTGGCCGGTAGAAGGAACGGTGGAGGTTGGCAGTGCCTGCAAGGTAGATGTACAGTGGTGGCGTGGTTTGTAGTGGGGATTGCTTAGATGTCTGTCCATACGTTCAAAGCATGGCGACGTATAGTGTGAATCCCAGCGCCTTCTTCTAAATGAGAGGAAAACTAGTTGGGGCAACTAAACAATGACGTCAGAATACAAAGACAAAAGCAGGACGTCATAGCTACCTGTTTATGGCGGGAAAAATAAATCCTCGAACGTTGCCGGCTCAGCTCAATATACGAAACAAGAGTAAAGAAAGAAGACACCGCAAGTGCAGACTACCAACGCTATTCTTAAATGGTCAGCGCTCGTTGTGCCTTCTTCCATCGCCTTCGCCTCGTCTGTCGCGCTGAATTTCAAAGTGTTAAAATATCAAAGGGCTCAACTATATGTGTTAATACGAAGAGGTACAGAAATAGGTATATTTATTGTTCCTTATATGGGGGCTGTTCTTGAGCAACCGTTTTGTTTTCGAGCAATGCGCTGTGCTACAATTTCGTCGATTTAGTCTAGTAAGCATAAATACATATGGTAGGGAAAAGTTTTAACAAAAATGAATTTACCAGTTGAAAGCTGCGGAAAAGTGTCGAAACTTAAAGGTTTCTGAACTAACCCAAGCGACAAATTTAAAATTTGCACGCGCAGGCTACGAGCTTGTTGCCTTCAGTGCATAAATGGCATAACAGTGTTGTATATAGCACTCCATTTTTGATTGAAATTAGGGCTCTCTTTAAGAACAACGGAGGACAGACAATTTTCGTCAGCAAAGTGAAAACCTACGCACAAGAAATGAAACATAAAATCAGGCACTCACAAATCGAGAAAGCAAGGTAACGTAGTTTAGAATGAAGAAATACGAATGGTGATCTTATTGTCTTGGGAAACGTTCAAGCAAGCACTGTCTCCAGGAGATTACCGAGGAACATTTAAATTAAAAAAAATAGACCTCTATAGACACTTCTCTATGATTCATCATCATCATAAGCCTGACCACACCCACTGCAGGGCAAAGGCCTCTCCCATGTCTCCCCAATTAACCCTGTCCTTTGCTAGCTGCGCCCACCCTATTCCTGCAAACTTCCTCTCATCCGCCCACCTAACCTTCTGCCGCCCCCTGCTACGCTTGCCTTCTCTTGGAATCCACACCGTTACCCTTAAGGACGAGCGGTTATCTTGCCTTCGCATGACACGCTGCCCAAGCCCATTTCTTCCTCTTGATTTCGACTAGGATTTCATTAACACGAGTTTGTTCCCTCACCCAGTCTGCGCGCTTCCGGTCTCTTAACGTTACACTTATCAGTTTTCTTTCCATGGCTCGCTGTGTTGTCCTTAAGCTGAACCCTTTTCGTTAGCCTCCACGTTTCTGTCCGGTAGGTGAGTTACGGTAAGATACAGCTGTTTTACACTTTTCTCTCGAGAAATATTGGTAACCTGCTATTCATGATCTGAGAGAACCTGCCATATGCGCTCAATCCCATTTTTATTATTCTAGTTATTTCTCTCTCATGATCCGGAGCAGCTGTCACTACCAGCCCTAAGTAGACGTATTCCTTTATCACTTCCAGCTCCTCGCTTCCTATTGTGAACTGCTGTTCCCTTGCTAGGCTGTTGAACATTACTTTGGTTTTCTTCATGTAAATTTTAGACCCACCGTTCTACTCTGCCTGTCTAAATCATTGATCATACTTTGCAGTTCATCTCCTGAGTGACTCAGCAACGCAATGTCATCAGCAAATCGCAGATTATTTAGGTATTCTCCATTAACTGTTATCCCCAGCTGTTCAGAATTCAGGCCTCGGAATACCTCCTGTAAACAGGCGAGGAATAGCATTGGCGAGATCGTGTGTCCTTGCCTGATGCCCGTTCTTATTGGAATTTTATTGCTGACTTTATGGAGGACTATTGTAGCTGTGCAGTTCCTATATATATCTTCCAGTATTTTCACATAAGGCTCTTCTACCCCCTGATTCGGCAATGCCTGTTCCACTGCTGAGGTTTCTACTGAGTAAAATGCTTTCTCGTAATCAATGAAGGTTATATATAGGGGCTGGTTATATTCTGTGCATTTCAATATCACCTGATTGATAGTGTGAAAATGATCTATTGTGGAATATCCTCTACGAAAGCCTGCCTGATCATTTGGTTGATTAAAGTCTTAGGTTGCCCTGACTCTATTAACGATTACCTTAGTAAATACCTTGTCGGCAAGGGGCAGTATGCTGATCGGTCTGTAGTTTTTCAAGTCCTTGGCGTCTCCTTTCTTATGAATTAAGATAATGTTTGCGTTCTTCCAAGTTTCTGGTACGGTCGAGGTCATAAGGCATTGTGTACACAGGGTTGCCATTTTTTCTAGCACGATCTCCCCTCCGTCCTTCAACAGATCTGCTGTTACCTGATTCTCACCAGCTGGTTTTCCCCTTTGCGTTGCTCCTAAGGCTTTCTTCACTTCCTCTTTCGTTACTGGCGGGATGACACATTGCTGCGCGCTACTATCTCTATAATTAATTTTCTGATTACAATGGCTGCTGTTTAGATTTGCGTATAACTATTCGGCTACTTTCACTATCTTATCCACATTGCTAATGACATTGCCCTCCTTGTCTCTTAACGCATAGCGGCGGTTTTTACCTATGCCTAGTTTCCTCTTCACCGCTTTTTTAGGCTACCTCCGTTCTTTAGAGCATGCTCGATTCTCTGCATATTAAACTTCTTTATGTAGGCTACCTTGCGCTTATTTATCAACTGCGATAGCTCTCCTAGTTCTATTCTATCTGTAGGGTTGTGGTTACACACAAATAAAAATAGCATGTGAACATACGAGATTTTACAGAGGGAGCAGACCATGACACGTGACATGTCAAAAGGGAGGGCGGGAGTCTTCGTTTTTGGCTCGAAGCCACATTCACGGCAGGCAGAAAACTGGACCACCTTTTTGCTTGTTCGGCAGCTCGTGCTTTGCGTTTCTGTACACAGTTTTGATGTTTGTAAACAAACATGGTGTTGATGATGATACTAGCCCCATAGGGTTTCCACTATCATTCTATCAATGGCGTGGCATTTGAGAGGGTTAACGCCGGGGCAGACGACGCGCGTCCCGCAGCGATTGAAAAAGCAATGGTGCAGACGGCGCTTGTCTCGCTGGTTTTGATAAGGCAGCGTGGCAAGCAAAGGATTCCGCGCAGTGCTTGATAAGGTGCCGGTGGTGCGACACTGCAGCTTTCGTTAAAAAAAAAAGTGTCCTGTGGCAAAATCGCAGTGTCGACTGAAAAAAATAACGTTCGACAAAACCATGTATTGCTGCGTGCGCCCAAGAGGACTGCTGGAGTGACGAAAAAGGTAGCGTGCCTTTATTTTCGTTTATGAGTGTTTAATTTCGCGGCTGAATCCAACCGTACCATACAACCCTACTGCTAACACCTTGCATCATGTGATAGCATATACACAGAGGCGAACGTTAACATCACCGCCTTGGACAGCTTGGCGTTGCCTAGAATACAATCGAGGCACTGCGCGTACAGGCAGTATGTGCTGCAATGTTTGAACTCTTCTGGAAACCAAAGTTATGCAGTTCGAATTGATGCGTTCAGTGCTGGACGCAACGTTTGATTCCCTTTACTGAAACAAGGCGCTAAATGACAGCAGTCCATTTCTAGCTATCAACGGAAGAGAATATATAATCGCGGAGCATTCAGCAGGTCTTGCTGGTGCGGCACGCATCCACCTTCACAGGTTAAAACTGCGCAGGAAGCATTCATTCTTAGTATCCTTAATACAGTTGGGAGGTTGTATTTACTGAGCTAATGCGGTTAACAGATTGTTTTGTGATAAAACTGCGAGAAAACCATGGAGGGAAGCGTAGCGTAAAGCCTGCACATTTATTCAGAAAACAGGCAATCTTCTAACGTAATTTCTGATGCATACTCATCACTGTTTTAATCAACGCACAGAATTGCAAAACTAATTTGTACTTCGTGTACTCCCTCGGTCTAAACAGTATTCTGATTGAAAACACGAAACCATTTTAGGGATAAAGTTTAAGCCTAGCCCGCATAGAGCGTTTTTGGCACGTAAATAGGAAATAGGCGCCGTATGTGAAACGGACCGGGCCGCGCAGCCGAACTTGCATCATATTACGGGCGCAGAAAGTGAGCTCGAAAAGCGTCAATGATGGCGGAAGTTCGGCGGCACGGCTGCTTTCGTTCCTCACGCTGCGCGTTTTCCGGCGCGAAAAACGCTCTATGCAGGCCAGGCTTTAGGCATTAAACCATCTTAGGCGAGCGCTTAGTCACAAAAATATACTAGGACTTTCATGCGATTTGACGTGCAACCACAGCAAGCTTAACAAAATAGGGGCACTGAGAAGGCTTTTACCGGCCGTCGTTTTTACTAGAGAGGTAGTTTGTGCCTCCTAGTGCCAGGGATTACAGCAGGCATCGCAGGCGGCAAAGTCGCAAGTAAATAGGCCCAAGAAGTACTTTGATTTGGGCTAGTTGGTTCATATCTTGAAAGAAGTTAGGACGGCGCTAAAACGACAAAGACGACAAAGTGCCTCTTTGTCTTTGTCGTCTTTGTCGCTTTAGCGCCGTCCTAACTTCTTTCAAAAAGTAAATAGGCTCTGCCGAGGTAATAGATAACATGCTTCTAGCGGCCTCGATGAGCATGCAAGACTTGCCACTGAGGGCGGTCTTATCTACGATCACGAGTGTCGCCCTGTTTCATCTGTGTCCCCGCCGATGAGAGTACGTGCCCAAGCCTCGCCAACGCTGCTCGGCTTGAACTGTGCATTCGCACAGCCTCGCTAGTAACGCTAGTGGCTATCACGAGATGGCGCTGAAGGCATCGGTCGCCATGGGTTCCTGTCTCTCTATTAGCATACTTGGTCTCTGCGCATAGTTCAAGCGCACTCACTTGCAGCTTGTGAACACTTGGACTTTTCGAGCACGTGATTACCTTGGTGATTACTAAACTTGATAGTGCTGTTTAGTTACTAACAAGTGATGACTAGTTATGTGTAAGTACAAAGATTAATTAAAGCCAACCAGCGTGATAAACTATCACCTAAACAATTTTTGCTTGGCGTTTGGATTTATCAAGAATCTATTCCCTGTTTTTCTCGATTTAATACCTTTTCTTTGTGTACTGCTCATGAAACCTCTTCGGTGACACAAATTGAGCTTCCTTGACTCAGCAGGCGAGTGAGATCAGCCAATGGACAAATTGAAATTCAAGACAAGAAGAATAAATCTCTTTGTCCATCCAGAAGGAATCACACCCAAGCTTAATAACGCGAGGTTCAGTGCTCAGAGGTGCTTAAACTTCATGAACCCAGAAAATAACATACATATCTGCTCTTTGCAGACAGTGGGTAACCTGCAAAGTGATTCATAAAATCTGGCTAGAACATGACATGCGTGAACAACAGTGTTGCTTAAAGCCATAGGTGGGCTAAATAACATTTTAAGGCCAAAACTAACTATATGATAATCCGGAAAGCAGTGTTGAATCTTTACGTTGTTTTTAAAACGAGAATGTTTCAGCTTGTGAAAACTGGGGCTGATACCAAATCACAAGGAATTAAGTTTGAAATGAATAAAACTGCGGCATTAGAAATGTGGCTATTTGAGCCGGTTGTTACGTAGTTTTACGCACAAGAAAGCGCACATAGTTTGTCTCCCTTAAAATGTTCTGTTTTTTTGCGCCATTTCTTGTTGATGAATTGCGCAGAATTATATCGGCCATTTCGCTCCTCGTGTACGGGAATGGTGCGATTTCAACTCCCTTTTTTTACTCACTGTGAGAAAAGCGGCCCCTCCTTTTGCACATTTTACAGCTGACCTCACCAGAGTTCTTCAGAGCCGCAGTTTCTCTTTTTGTTACAGCAGCAACTGAAGAAAAAATACTTCGTTTGGCTAGGAAGCTTCAACAATTGTAAGGAGGCCATTTACTATAATAACTTTGTCGATATAATATCTCTTGTATTCATAATTCAGCAGCAATGAAGTGGTTGTTCGCCTGATTTTTTTTCTCCTGCCATCAACAGAGCATCTATGGGAAATCGGAAATCAATAGAACATTCGTTTTGCTAGTGCGGGAAGGGATAGTTTTTAAGCAGCGAGCGGGCACGGTGGAAATATACATCAAGATATGAAAGCTCCGAGCAAAAACGTATGAGAGAAATGTCGTGATTGTGAAAGTGAGGTGAAAAGTTCAGTTTATACAAGGAAACAAATGAGCATACGAGACCAGCATTCTCGTCTCACAGCCAACGCGTACATTGAAATTTTCAATCAGTGTTTCAATTTGACTTTGCCATTCTTTCTAAAGCAGGAATACGTATGTAGAGTGGCTGAACTTTCAAGCTTTTTTTGAATGGAGATACATGGGTGCTGGCCACGGATGTCACACCTGCATGGTCGTAATTTTTCAGCAAGCCTTCAGAGCACCTAAAAGTTAGGATTGAGAACATTCTTTTTTACCCTACACTTGTTCATAAGTCGCACCAAGAAATGACGATTGAACAAGAGACTTAACGGCTCCCTAGAGACACACTCGTGAACACTGACAAAGTGAAAGCCAAACTTACTTACCGGCGCTAGACGTGTTGCTATGTCTTTCATAATTTATTTCCCGCTTTCTTAGAACGATAACTCCACTGCTTGAAACTCAGTTATTGAGAACACGTGATATTTTAAGTCATAATTCCACAAGTGACAACTTCACTTGCGCTTTTTTTTTATCTTGGAGTGTATGTTAACCGTAAGCGTAGCACGTACGGCCAGAGCAAAATATTCAACAAATAATGAAAATGTAGTTGAACCCGACCGCGGCGGCTGCGTTTTTATGGAGGAAAAACGGTAAGGCGCCCATGTACTGTGCGATGTCAGTGCACGTTAAAGATCCCCAGGTGGTCGAAATTATTCCGGAGCCCTCCACTACGGCACCTCTCTCTTCCTTTCTTCTTTCACTCCCTCCTTTATCCCTTCCCTTACGGCGCGGTTCAGGTGTCCAACGATAAATGAGACAGATACTGCGCCATTTCCTTTCCCCCCAAAAAACCAATTATTTTTATTATTATTGTCATATTTAGCGGCCGGCTTCAGAGTGAGTGATGACATTTGAGCTTCCATGAAACAAAAAGAAATTAGAGTGATGAAGTTTTCCGGACAGCACTTCATATTTGACCAATATGATCACAGTTAAAATAGAAGAACGTGCAGGCGCATGCATAAATTGAATGTGTGGAATCTCATAGAGTCGGCGGAGCTGGGTCTCGTCGATACTGCGTTCACGTTTGTTCCGACGTGCTCGTTTCATTAACCTAACTTTCATTTGTGTGGCTCCGGTCCTGCAGTGAGTGGTTGCGACCACCAAAATAGTGTAGTGTGGACATATTTGACCAATATGATCACAGAGCAGGCGCTTTTTAAAGTTCAAAACCTAGGCGTAGGTTTTTCTAGATAATGAGCTTAATCAACTAGAAAACATACAAGTGAAGAGAAAAGAAGTGCTTGTTAGAGTTGCTTATAAATCTACTTTGTGCACACAGGTGTTTCATTCTTAGTCGTACGGCGCGTTGCTCCTCTGTATTCTTCATGAACAAACACAGAGGGGCACAGTATACGCATACGGTTTTTCAACAAATGTATTCCCACAATCCAGCTGAGCAGCGATCCCGCATTAAGAAACCAAAGCCATACTGTCGATACAAATGCAGAAGAATGTAAATATCCATTTTTCCTTCAATACCAGTAAAAAGTTTCTAATAAAATAGTTGTAATTAATCTCACAAAAAACTGTGAATCCTGGAACGCCATACGTTCTTCTATCACTTTAAAATATCATCTTCAAGGGCAGCGAATATTTAGAATGGGAGCAATAATTTTTCTCAGTCTAGAGAATTCTCATGGTTTATGAGAGTTAAAACACAAAACTCGCACAAGAGAATCATGATGTATTAAACTAGTCACACTACTCTTCGCCAAGAATGCAGAAGTTAGGAATAAAATGAAGCAGACGAGAAGTCACGGAAGAATGCGGTCTAGTGCAGGTGCCTAGTGGAAGGCTTCTCTTTCTTTTTAGACAACCTTGGTCTGAAGGTCATTCATAATTTCCCCATTTTTTTTTGCAACAAAACTTCGTGATCGGACTCGACCATGGTGTGCACGTGCACTAGACTGGCGTTTTTGGTTTTCGTCTTGTATGCAGGGTAACCATGATAACCATTTACCGGAAGTTTTGAAGGCTGATTTCAAGACCTCTAAGAAGATGTACCTTTTAACTACTAATGCATGAACGTTTGTGATGTAGGTATGATTATGCTATATACCGAGGGTAATATGCATAACCGCCCCTGCGTAGCTCCACACTTTGCTGCCTACTCATGTTATATTCCCTAAAATAAACATCTCAAGAAATCCACAAGGAAGCCTTTTAACTGCATAGTTTGAATGTGTGGGCTGCGCTTAATTTATTCGACTTAAGCTGAATATTGTTATTAGCGTCCACGTGTCTATAACGACAATGGTCTTACCCCTTTGTATCGGAATGAGAGCTGTCCAAGGAAGGCTTCGCGGGATTTATGAAATATATTAACTCGTCTCTCGTAACAGGAACATCAGTTATGTAAGCTGTTCACGGACGCACTCGGATACAATCACGGCTACAATCGGATACGGATAAAATCAAATTCGATAGTGCCCACGTGTTGGTCATGAAGAATGGGGCATCAGTGGTCACGTAAACCTGCTAAGTACTCTGTGGCCATGAGAGTGGATGCTCTCAAAAGCCAGCAGTACAGGGGTGGTAATACGGACTCAAGGCTTCAGCAGGGAGCGGAGAAATCGGGAAAGCTTTTTTTATTGGTGCCACAAAATCGAGGTCCGATTTCCAAATAACGCAGTGCATTCGCGTCCTTTACGGCTGTTCCGCGTGTAAATTTCGATATTCATGCCTGACATTAGGACGACACCACAAGGCCCTCATAAAGAGGCTTCCTCCATATGCTTATACACCTTTCCCCATATCCTTCGCGTCATGCCGGCATTGGGCATTCTGGAACGTTTCTGAAGAAATTCATCGCAAAACTTTTATTTTCATCATCTGCGTAGAATTAGAGGAAATGTGGATGTTTGATGGGGGTGGACTGTGTTCCCGTAAAGAAAAATAGTGTATGTCTTTTTCTTCGCGCCTTGTCGTCAACCAACTTATCCAAATATAACTTCTCCTGATCCTGCAAGGTGGCGCAGCGTGTCTGAAGTCGGAATAAGCACGAATAGCAAACGTTCAACCTTTCTTTATCGATCTTTCTTGGTTACCAAGAGATGGCGCACTCTATTCAGGAATGCGGTTCCTCCATGCAGCCGCGCCAATTTAGAACCGTTATGTCTACGCACCAATATGGCATGCCCTGGGCAAACAAACTAAAACGAAGTCATTGCCCTGAGACATGCCCTGAGAGGTACGCGGCGCGTATGCATTGAGGCACGGGGGATTGGACTCAGTAGACCGAAGACATTCTTTTTATGCGAAAATGACATTTTTTATGACGTCACAACTTCACTAACAACGCTCTTCGTGAAACTTGCACAGTAATCTGTAACAAGCTCCTTGTGATGCGGTATTTAAGGGCATTTAGGCACTTTTTTAAATGTCGGGTATGCAGGCTAAGTTTGCGTTAAGCGACAGATCACAAAGAATTTTTTTTTTGTTTCAAAGTTTACTTCTATAAAAAAACTGACCTTTAACCAGAAGTGGAATCTTCAAATTTCTTCATTTCTGCCACACTTAACAGCATCTCTTTGGATGAGCTAATTCATAATTTTATCCGCAATCCACCCCTGACAATTTTCGCCGATAAACACGCTACACCATCTTTTGTCGAAGGATTTGCCGACCACGTCCATGAAATGTACTCTATACTTGAACTTTCTTTAGCACTCACGGGGGCATTGCTATTACCGTCATTGTAACTACGCGCATTGCAGGACAAAAGCCTATCCCATACCTCCCCAATTAACCCTGTTCTGTGTCAGCTCCGGGCCACTCTATCCCCCAAACTTATTAATCTCATCCGCCCATCTAACTTTCTGCCGCACCCTGCTACGATTGCCTTTTCTTGGAATCCACTCTGTTACCCTGAAGCACCAGCGGTTATCTAGCCTTCGCAATACATGCCCTACCAATGTACATTTCTACCCTGGTTCCTACTAGGATGCCATTAACTAGTGCTTGTTTCATGACCCATTCTGCTGTCTTCCTTTTTCTTAAGTTTACATGTACCATTTTGCTTTCCATAGAAAGGTACTTTGTACTGAATTTAACTTCAACCCTTTTCGTTAGCGTTCACGTTTCTACACCATAGGTGAGTACTGGTAAGACGCAGCTGTTATGTACTTTCCTCTTGGGAAATACTAGTACGCGTCCATTCATTTCCAAGGGCTACGTGCCTAATGCACTGAACGACACTCTTCTCGTTATTTCACTCTCATGGTCTGGATCTGCGGCCACTACCTGCCATTAGTAGATGTATTTCCACTCCACTTCCAATGATTCGCTAATGGTCCTAATGTTTTTTTAAATTCCGAAGATTGTTGACAATTAATTTAAATTATTACAAATAAATTTTAGGCACACCATTATGAGGCAGCGAGAAAAGTTGGGCATGTGATAGTGGTACATGACGAGAAATCTAGCGTTCCTGTTTTTGCCGTACAGCACCCGCCATAAACTACCGTTCAGCATAGTCTTTGTATGTCCTTAATCCCGATGTGTAGTTTGACCCCGAGATTACTTAAAAAGGAGATCTCAAAAGCAAATAGGAGCAAATGGGAAGTTCTCTGAAAACCTGTTGTAAACCCGCGGTAAATGGCACCGTAGAGGTCGCGTCTCGTTGTTTGATGCCTGTCCTTATTAGCTTTTATCCCTTTTCTCGTGAAGGACTATTGTCTCTGTGCGACTGCTGTTCCTATATTACAGTAGCTTTACGTATGACTCTTTTATACCTTGACTTTGCATCGCTTCCATCACTGCTGAAACTTCGGCTCAGCATAATGCCCTCTTGTCATCAATGGAGGCCATGTACGAAGTTTCCCCGCTTAAGTTAACCAAGCTTTAAAAAAGATTGAGTGCCCTTGACCAGCGAAGCCAACAAAGGCTTTTAAATTTAGTGGGGAATACTACGTAGTATATTTCTCGCTCTCCAAATTTAAATATGAAATATATATTAATAATCTAAATTTTAAATATTGGCCTCAGGAATAAAGTGTCGATGCAACAGTTCCAGATTGTCCTGAAAAACAGCTGGCTGAAACGTATGAACCAAGGCACCATTTACGTGAAATGGCTTTTTTCACCGCCGTTAAAAAGTAACTCTAAACGCAAGAGGTACTACAAGACAGCGGTAATGCTTGAGCGTCCCAAAACGCATGTCAGAGAAGGAAATCCGCTTATCTCTGCAGCGCTGCCGCCGACGAGGCTTTGCGCGTGCACAAGGCGAGAGATATCCGCCAGAAGCTGTCACGTTTTTTCTTTCTTTTAAGGCCGGTAAATAAAGCTGCGTAAATTGTACTTTAGGGAAAACATTTCTGCAAGCTATTTGTTAGGAATATCTAAAATTTCTGAATTGGCGCCTCTTTCTTGAGTCAAATATTTGAAAAGTTTAGCAATTAGTCTGTGGTAACTAAGTTACTTTGGAGAACGAAAAACTGTGTAAACTAGGTCAGGCGACTCTGAACAACCCTCCCTGCCAAATGATTAATAATGTGAATGCGGTATATTGATTGCCAAGTAGTTTTTTCTGAAAGCCAGTCTAGACCCTGGGTTGACTGAAACCTAAGGTTGTTTTAATTCGATTAGCGATTAGTTTAGAAAACGCCTTGTAAATAAAGAACAGTACACTTACCGACCTGTAATTTTTCAAGCACTTGGCGTACCCCTTATTATGGATTCATATTATGTTAGCGCACAAAGTGACTTGTGATTTATACACTGCCTACGAGAAAATGCGCCTACCTGTAAAGGTTGGAACGGCGAAGAGCGCTTCACAGTTGGCGAAAGTCATTTAGACACGTCCGTTTTCCATAATCAAGACACGTAAACATGTGGATGCACTCTTGTCAGTGTCTCCATCCTTCGTCCGTCATCTTTTGTGTGCTGCGCTACAGCATGGCTTCAGTGCTATTGGAGGCTTTGTGTTGAAATTTTGTTAGGGAATGAATGTAGCGGGACATTTTTCAAGTAAAAAGAGTTGGCACTGGGAAAGTTGGTTGAACGGCAGATACTTTCAGAAAAGAAGTGTTTGGGTAGTAATGGGGACGATTTGTGCTGCATATTTTAACGGCTAGAGCTTGGACATTACTAATAGCAGTTCACACCCTGTTAGGAAGGGGTCCCATGTCCCTAAGATGTTCAAATCTATCATCATTAGTCTCCTGCGCAAAAAAAAAAGACGGCTGGAGATTATTAAGAAATCACTGCGAGGAATTAAAATGCTCGGAGCTCATTGGGTCAGGTAAAACGAAGAGGCTGTATATGAATATGCTTGAAGGGAGTCGCTCGTTGCGAACGCAACGACTGTACTTTTCGTGGCAGTAAGGTCAAGTCGTTAATTACATAAAAATGCCTACTATTCGAAGTGTAATGAATCGAGGCCCACGCACCAGGCACCAAAAGAAAGCGTGAGAAGCGCTTGTTTTGGCTATATTGATGCAACGCACCATTCTAGAAGCATGAGAGCACTGCGGGCAATATTAAAATCATTACGGTCAGTGGCGTCGTGTGTGCACTGTTTCATGAATGAAGTAAAAGGAACGCCGACCAAAAGGTTGTTGTTTAAAACGAAGACGTTTCGGCTTCCATACGGAAGCCTTGATCAAGGCTTACATATGGAAGCCGAAACGTCTTCGTTTTAAACAACAACCTTTTGGTCGGCGTTCCTTTTACTTCATTCATGAATCTTCTTCCCGACCAGACGAGTTTTCGTCAGACTTTAGATTTCAGTGTGCACTGTTTACTTTTCAGCAGAGATCTTGCCCTTTCAGTCAGCTTATAGCGAAGTGCTTCTAATCGTAGGTAAGTTTATAAGCGTGACCTCACGCTGCATGCCATCTTGAGAAACACACCCTTGAGAAGAGCGTAGGACGGGAGAATTTGGAAACATATTTAAAGCTGCAATCTGAGCTTCGTATAGATCTGAAAAATGAGAATCGTTCCAGGCTTACAGCGTTGCCTTAAGGGATAAATGTGATCTCTTTTAGAAACGTGCGTGAGTTGTAGTATTGGATCATACTCTGTTCATAAAGGCTCATGTGTTGAATTCACGCCATCCTGTGGTTTAAAAGTACGATAATTATATAGCTACTTCAGATAATGCATGACTTTTGGCGAAGCAGGAATCTGCTGTAAGTCGATACGAGGAGGACGATTGTTTCAATATGTTTCTCCTTTTACGGTATTCTGTTCTCCAATGACTCGGTAAATATCACACTGAAATCACATTAAAGAAAGTTAGAGCAGTAAGTTGGATGGTTCATATAATGTTTTAATTTCCATTGTAATCATTACCCCTACCGGTGCAAGAGAATTGCATTCTGGGTCGGTGGGCAGCGCAAACGACGCATATACAACCCTATAATATGCAGAAAAAGAAAGTACTGCTGGCTCTTGAATTCAAGATGAGAGCTTAGCCGGGCTGTTTGGTGAATGCTGATCGAAACGGCTGAACAGCGCTAACAGACCGGATAGAAGAGAACACAGACACATGCGTTGACTAGGAACCAAACGATTTATTCATGGCTCGTTAACCTTGCTTGGAGGTAGTGTGTGACGTACACTGTGACATCAAGTATTTGTCGGAGGAAAATAAACAGTGGGGCAAAGTTCCTGTTATCCAAAGTTGATCCTCACTCCGGTTCGGCTGATTCCCAAGTTTACAAGCTGACGCGGAGTGCGCAGTGACTCCCTCTACTCGGTAGACTGCCGAAAAATACCCTGAGAAAAGGTATGGAAGGAGTGATAAGTGGGTAAAGGAAAAGAAGTGCGGTTATAAGCCCTTCACGCAATAGGAAATACAAGGTGGCAATGGATCATGCATGCCTGCAATCGTGTCCCACTAACCGTCCTGAACTCGTGTGTCGAAATTACTTATGCTCTAAACTACCGAGCTGCCGCTGACCATATGCGCGCGCACTTTGTATGCCTCTGGAAACGATAGCGAACGAATATAGAACAGTTCTCTCGCTTTAACTGCGGCCTATAAAGTGAAACCGTGCAAACAAACAGACACTCTCATAGGCGTGGCTGTACGGACGGAAAATTTGTTTCGCAGCGCTTTTTACCGCTTACTGAATAAAGGCTGGCTGCTGCTTTTAGCGATTCGCAAATCGAAGCTGATAAAAAGAGCGAACGTGAAAATGATCGTAGTAATGTTAACGAACATCTTCATAATTAGGTTCTTTTTTAAGTTATTTTATGTCTATACATTTATTGGTGTGAATTGTTTAAACAGGTTTATGAGGTGTCCTGAACAAAAAAAATGCTTGGGCGGCATCAGTAAGTGTTGCTTAAGGGCGCTAGAGGGCAGCAGAAGGAAACAAGAGGGCAGCGGCAGTTGTATGCACATAAAGATAAATTTGTCGTTGGCTGCTCATGTTACGCCGCGAGATGGATAGACGTAACGATAGATAAGCGCGTCAATTCGATTACGAAGCTCAAGAAAATGGAGAGGTGTTTGTCAGAAGGGTGGGGGAAAATCTGAAGAATACATTTATGTTGATAGATTTTGGATGCATACAAGCCGTGACCCCTAAATACAAAGTCATTTAACAATAAAATTACGATAGCGCTGGGTCTAATTTCGGCGGTGAAAATTTAGGAGGTATGCTTGCGAAGCATGTTGCGAGAAACATCGAGACGCCTCAATGAACTTTATTATTTGGCACTGCATTGAAGGTCCGTTCTGTGTTTTTGTACGCCTGTGCCGTGCAATGCAAGTATAAGCACCAGGACGTGTGAAATAAGTAGTGTTCTCCTAACTTCACTGTGTGCAAGGCCAGACATGCTTGCGCCAAAATTGTTTTGTTGCTGCCATTGCAAATGGCATTGCAACTGAATAAAGCTAAAAAGCGGGCAACACTCTTACCAGAGCGAAACCGGTGGGTCATATCTCTTTCAAAGTTAGAACTTCGCAGCACGCATTTTACGGTCGAATTCGCCGGCAAGGCATTGACTGGAGAATCGTGAAATTTGCATTTTATCACCTTCTCAATCGCCTCGAAGGAGCGAGCAGGGATTTCAACGATCGCATATGGGCATCAAAACACTGACAGCTTCCCCAAAGTGTAATGAAGAAAGAATTTCAGGCCTTTTTGCCAGAAAGTGCTGCCCGACATCTTTCTGTGTGCTTTAAACACAAACCTTGAATTTTTGCTCGTTAATTTTTACTCAGGAAATAAATGCTTTCTGAGAGTACGGAACCGTTTGCTATTCATGCTAGCCAATTTTCTGACAGCATGAATGATTAGACCGTGAAAGAAGACCCCCCTTCATTTTTGTGGTTGTGCAGCCATGAGATGTCAGGTTAGGTTATCTGCATGGCTAGAAGTCTTATAGGCTCGTGATTCGATTCTCGTGGGTCCACATCGTTTTCATTATAGTAGTGGTGATGTTTTCGTTCTTTGTTAAAGAATTTAGCGCAATGCCAAGTCAGAGTAATCGAGCAGCTAAATATCTGGAAATGAAATACGCGTCAAAGTAAATATTTTAATGAAAAGCAAACGTGGTAGGTTCATCCATGACAATCTATGCAGAAGCTTTTACCAGCATAATTTAAAAATTTTTGTTCCTTCAATTGTTTCACTCATATCGCCCAGTCCTCAACCTGGGAGATCTCCGTGACAGCAGGGGTGCAGTCACTTGAACTCTTAACGAAAGGCAAAAAACAAAACAAAAAAGGAAACAGAAGACAAATATTTTCATAATATCGCTAAATATATCTGCCCCTAGTTAATCAAACGTTTCGTTTCCTCTACCAGACGCTTCTAGTGACCTTGCGAATTATTACAGGGCGAGAAAAACTATCAAGGAAACCAAACAGTTATCTAGGGGATGCTAGAAATGCTAATAAGCTGTAAACTGCAATTACTGGCGGCAAGCAAAGGCAAGGTCTTCACTGCAGTTGAGATGTGAATAAATATTTCTCGTACTTACAGGCCAATGAGTGCCACAAATCTACAAGTGGGAGGAAGCAAGCATTAATCATCACTATAAATTGCAGCTAACGGAACATAAAAAAATTAAAATCGGCGATTCGAATATTGTGTTATGTGAGTGAATACAAGTTCCCATGGGGATTACAAGAATTTCTTAGTGATCGCTCGGTATCATCTTTATCCTGTAAGTTCTGCCGTCTAACAATGCAGGCTCAAAGACGTGTCGCAGTTGGAATGCCATTTTCTTTTCTCTTCTTGGAAGCGCATTATTCGTGGAGCACTTAGCGTGCACTTGAAGGACATGTTTCAGTGCTATATACCTTCAACCATTCGTTGCTTATACTTTATCTCCCTGTTTCTTTTCGAAATTGATTAACCGTTGAGGAGCCTGTTTCATGGGTAGCCCTCACTTTTCAAAGGATAATGCTATTTGTATAACACGAGCATACTGCTTACACTTGCCACTGTACAATTCAATGTGCCTGGAGATTGGAATCTTTACAGACTAGGTGAAATGATTTCTTTCATGAAGGAAATAAAAATGTTATCGACGCGTGGCCAGATATGAAAATATTGAGGGTTGCTGAACTGCACGTCGGTTTATGAACTTCAATTTTATTGGAATTGCGTATGTGGTGGAGGCTATGTTGCTTCTGTCGACGGGCCTGTACACCACAGGAAATCGTGGAGTGGCGGGAGCCGCAGAAAAAAGGAATGCACTGAACTCACTCCCCGAATGTCCATTCGCTTTCAGGCGACAAAGAAAGTTGATGTGCGGCGAATAAAGACCCTGCAGCAGTCGTTGTTGCAATCGCCTTTGCTGGCCGAGAACACCACCGATCCCCGATGGGCTCCAATATCGACTCTGTCGAAGTTGCCGCGCTACAAGCGAACGTAAAGAACCCGGCGGAGGCGAACCGAGGAACGGCGGCGAAACACCATAAGACGTCTGGCGCCGTCTAATCTGCGCGCCACAGATCAGGCGTCTTTCTTGCTCAAGCGAGAGAAAAAAAAAGCCGGTTCGGTGACCTTTTTCCCGAGAAGAGGGGTGTTGGGGGTGGAGCGATGTCTTTTTTTCTAGTTCGCAAGTTCAGACTCTAGCCTCATGCAGAGAATCAAATGCTTCGAAACAAGATGCCGTTGTGTCCTGCTGTGAGCTGCCCATTTTTCCCTAAATATCTGTAGCACCAGAATTGGATGCATTTGTATGAAATCCCGTCGTGTATTTCGCTCCAGCCAAATCAACTTAATTATTAAAGAATCCCTCAAAGGGCTACAGGCACCAGTTATTTTATATATGCGGGCTGTATTTATGTCAATGCGCAGGCCATTAGTGAATGTGAATCACCATGTGAAATTTCTTCCATATAGTTTCTTCTTCGGTTTCACTTGCCGAACGGTTGCTACGCCCTTGAAGTAAGCATTGTGCACTAGCAGTGCACCAAATAAAGGACGGAGCTTTCCACTGTGCAGACATGTGTGCTGTTTGATTGCGGAGACTTGTCTGCGTCTCCGTCGCGTCACGTCTTTGATGCGCTATTAAAGCACAATGAATACGTACCAACTAACCAAAACTTCAGCTTCATTCGTCGCTGTAAGGTTCATGTCGCGCGAGGCATGCTCAAGCCGCGTTCTATTAGCCGCTTCCTCGCGTTATTTTTTAAACTCTTTCGACTGCCTGCTTCAGGAGCGAAGTGCGGCGAGTAACTAAGAAGCTATTCTGTCGCAGCTACTACGTGCCTCACTTGACCTCCGAACTAGCTCGAACGTGAAAGCACTGTTCTCCTATGCAACAGAAGCAGATATATCGTTGCGAAAAAAATTCAATCGTAATTATTTACCTAAGCCATTTTCGCGTGGTAACCGGCGTTTAGAATACTCAACTGACCATTCTTACGAATAGAGACAGAAAGAAAAATTTACTGTGCTAATTCTTGTAAATAGCAAACGGCATCCACTCTCGAAGTCTTCTCTTTAATACCTGCAGCAAACAAAGAAAGGTTATCAAAAATCTTAAACTAAATATTTGGCAAGGAAAAGGCATGGGATGGAATCTAATTGAAGCTTGCGCGCATTTTAACACTATAGCGTTAAGGATCTCATTCATCGAAAAAAAAAAGTCTTTCTCCTGTCAGCGTCCTTGCGCAGCGAAACTCGTATCACGTTATACATGACGTCACATGTGGATCTGTATAGTTTTGGTTTATTGGTTTACTGGGGTTTAACGTCCCAAAGCGACTGAGGCTATGAGGGACGCCGGATCGGTATAGTGGAAGTGATTAATAAAATGACATCTAATGAGAAATAAACGCGGCCGCATGTCTCAAAATGATATAACTTAATAAAGTAAATGATATACGCTTGAAGAAAATTTAAACATTTGAACCTTCGTCCTTGGGTTGCGTGTCAGACAGGCTAACCCTACGTCACGTAGACATTTTTTTTCTGCAACATGGTACTTATTACAGCCATGCTGTGTTTAATCACGCCTTGTGCAGAAGCTATGCTTTATATGTATGTCGTGTGGCTCATCACGTTAAATGGTACCTAACGACTATATTCGTATTAGTAGGTGTGTAATTAGAGAGGTTCTAATCACAAAAGTATTATTAATGAAGTGAGTAGCAACGTGCATGCTGACGTTTCACATCGCCTTTGCT
Source organism: Amblyomma americanum (assembly GCA_030143305.2). Lineage (NCBI taxonomy): Eukaryota > Metazoa > Arthropoda > Arachnida > Ixodida > Ixodidae > Amblyomma > Amblyomma americanum. Next base: position 46,362 of record JARKHS020026457.1, on the reverse strand, counting down.
TGACGCGTCACAGTGGCGCTGCATGCGGCGGCCACCGGAAAACCCCAGCGATCTGATGCTTGCCACTACCTCAACAGATGGCGCGCGAGCAGTATAAAGTCTTCGGATGCGGAACCCGCGTCCAAAAGTACAGTGTCCGTGTCTGCAAAGTGATATGCAAATAGGACCGCAGGCCGCTAAAGGGACTCATTAACGAGTTCCCGGGTTCGAACCCGACCACGGCGGCTGCGTTTTTATGGAGGAAAAACGCTAAGGCGCCCGTGTGCTGTGCGACGTCAGTGCACGTTAAAGATCCCCAGTTGGTCGAAATTATTCCGGAGCCCTCCACTACGGCACCTCTCTCTTCCTTTCTTCTTTCACTCCCTCCTTTATCCCTTCCCTTACGGCGCGGTTCAGGTGTCCAATGATATATGAGACAGATACTGCGCCATTGCCTTTCCCCAAAAACCAATTATTATTATTATTAACGCTATCGCGTCATACCCCTAAAGCAGAGCTTAAGTGTCCCCTGAATTTTTATCCTGGAGATGACAGGGCGGTCATTCTGCTGAATCAGACAAAAGAACCGACACACACAAGCACCAAGGTGCCTTAGGCCGGCAACCACAGCCGATGAGCTTGCTCTGTTGAGAAATGTTCGTGAACATGCTGTAGCAACCGATGTCGATCATACAGTTCTTGATAACCGTATATAGTTCATATATAACCGTACAAAGTCAGTGGCGTGTTAAAGCCACTTAACAGCTGCTTCCAATCCAAACTTCGCAAGTTGAGAGCGGCAGCTACTGACCATCCATCGCAAAAAAATGGCCAAGACTTCTCACCGCGCATTTTGGTTTACTGCTATTTCCGCGGCTGTTTACAAGTACTTCCGTGGCTAAAGCAGCAGTTCGCTGCACTCTTGCATAAAAGTGGGCATGTTCAGTGCGTTGCAGCCGTCTGGGAGAAGATAGTTGTACACACGTGAGGTGCTTCGTTTTGCTAGAAGTGGAGTTGGTTTGCAGTGGGTCTGTTATACAAGGGATCAATGTACCTTCAAGAAGCCAATTTTCATTGGTTTTTCCTAACTTCCCCCTTTCTTTTGGGAATGCCTTTTATATCCCGTCTCTGCTAGGTACGATCTTTTGTCACATTGCCAACGACAAACTTCTACCGTTTCTCTATAGACAGCTACATCACTTGAAGCCACAATACCTTCCATTACAATGCATAGTCCTGCGGAAATTTCGCCGCACTAGCATCCGGTTACGTATTGATCAGGAAGCACTTGTCCAGCTTCCACATTGCACATATGTATAATTGAAAATGTACAAAACGAAAATAAATGAGCTGCATAGTTCTGAATAATCCGTCATCATCATAAATCTTAACTGCTTGGGTAAATTATTTACAATATGCTAATGAAAAATCATTATCATAAAGCGTCAAATATATCTAACGAGTCGCGCATTGGGCTCAGAGGTACTACAGCGCTTCGTAGCAATTGAAAGCCGCCACGAACAGACTGCAAAAACGCTGCTTGGGAATTTTTTGGATAGAAGTCCTTATGCGAATCTGCTGATTGTTTTCTTTGTATCCAAAGGTTCAGAAGTAAGCACACGTCAACTAACCGCGATATACTAAGCCAGATGCTAAACTTATGGCCTGAGCCTATAGGCAGCGCTTGTGCAAGGCATTAACAATTTCGCCGCATGGGAAAAGGCGAGCTTAGTCAAAACGTCAGAACGTTGCGATGTTACCAAGTCAGCTTACGTTCAGTTTTGAAGCAAGCTGGCGCTAATTAGGACAATAGTGAGGCCCTTGCTATAGGCATTAATCAGGCTTTGACGCCTTAGCGAAGCGAATTCCACGTCTAGCGCGTAGGTATAGCTTCTGCGCCTGTGCAAACACGACATGGTAGAGAAAAGCTGCTTTGTAACCCTCCGACGTTCTGAAAAACACGGACATAGCTGTTAGACACGTATTTGCTCTAGGTACCATATCTGAAGAAGCATTACGCGCTCTTTGTATCCAAGTGGTTAAAAAAAAAAGTTTTGACAAGAAAGTCATCTGCATTTGCTCGAGGCATTCAAAATTATCGTCACAGACTAAGGGTGAAAGATTAAAGTGCTGTCAAGATGCTATTGAAGCTGTGATCGTAGACTTGTATGAGTTCTGAAAACAGTAACAACTTTGGAGAATGGTGGCAGACTGTTGGCAAAACTTGTGCCTTTAGGTTGTCATATCTAAAAAAATATGGCTCATATACTTTTTCCGCTCAGATATGAAAATACGCCACCGCAAGAAAACTATCTGTCTCTAATCTCCATCTTTACGACTTTTGAAATTAGCTGAACAGCAGCCAATTCTCACAGTGATCTTTTTCTAGGCCTCTAAGTGTCTATTACAGCATTCGTGAATGGTCGTTTTGCGCCCTAAGAAAAAAAAAACTCATTGTGAAGAGCAGCTGATTTTTCTGTAGCACCTTCAACTTGGTAGGCTTCGAAAACTTCGTTAGGGCGGTCCTTGAAAGAAGGAAAAAAAAGGGGGCAAGCTCACAGGGACAATCACATTAGTATATGTACCAGAACAATCTTTAATATCTTTTTTCAGTTTGGCAATAAAGTAGTCATATGCGGCAAGGTGGACGCATCGTGGTCTAAATATTTGGAATAGCAGAACATCGAAAATCTGACAGATGCATCTGATATTGTTGGCCTGGACGCAATTATTTTACACGGAAATGCAGCTCCCCGTATTTGCTGTTGAAGCGTCGAATACGACACAGTCATCTTCGGTGAACATATCAGCTTTACGAAAAAGTTCAAATGTTTATTCTCCATACGATGTGCCCGATAAATTCTCGTTCGCGCGAAGTAGTGCCGAAAAATTGTCCTGCATGTGACATACAGCCTTTGTCCGTAAAGTTTCGAGTCTGATTTATTTTCTTCTCTAGAAATGATTCCCCAAAACAAATGTTGGTGCGTATGTGTATCGCCATCTTTTCGGGCTAACCTGAGCTATTTATGTTAATTGCTGTGGCAGCCGCTAGATGAGCACTACATGTAGAAAAATATGTTTCACTATTCGTCTGCGCATTCTACTGTGAGTGAATGTGAAGAGATGGACGTCCACCTCGAACAGCGTGTAAACATAAAATTCTGTGTGAAGCTTGGCAAGGCAACCACCGAGACGTATGAGCTCCTTCGTGAGGCTTACGGCAAGGAGACATTATCGCGGGCGCGAGTTTTCGAGTGGCACAAGAGGTTCGTTTCGGGGAGAACGTCGATGGAAGACGACACAAGGCAGGGGCGCCCTTCAACCTCACGGAATGAAAACAACGTGGCTCGGATCAAGGAAATCGTAGAGCAAGCCCGCACCATTACAGTCCGCATGCTATCAGATGCTCTCGACATTAGTAAGAAAACATGCCACCAAGTTTTGCGTGAGAACTTGGGGAAACGATAGGTGAATCCCAGACTTGTGCCGCACTCCCTCACACAGGACCATAAGGACGCGCGGGCATCAGTGAGCGCTGATTTGCTCTCCGAGGCAGAGAAGGATGCTGCATACGTCGACAGCATCGTTGCTGAAGACGAAATATGGTGTTTTCAATACGATCCTCAAACAAAGAGGCAGAGCGCCGAATGGCGGTCCACAAGCTCTCCGGCGTCGAGAAAAGTGCGGCGATAGAAGACCAAAACAAAGACGATGGCGATAGTTTTTTGGCGATGCCAGAGGTGTCATACACCACGAGTTCGTCCCACAAGGGCAGGCGGTGAATCAAGAGTTTTATATCCGCGTGCTCCAACACATGCGTGATGCACTGCGGTGCCGTCGCCCTGACTTAAGGGCATCTGGACAATGGAGCCTCCTCCACGATAACGCAACGCCGCACACTGCTCTCAGTGTGACAAAAATTCTCGCCAAGCACAGCATTACTGTACTTCCCCATCCGCCATACTCGCCTGAGCTCTCCCCATGCGGGTTTTTCCTGTTTCCTCGTGTGAAGAGAGCCCTAAATGTCGCTGGATGGGGGGCGTGGAGGCCAATAAAGACGCCACGACAAAGGAGCTGACAGCCCCACCAAAAGGAGTGTTTTCCAACTGTTTCCAAATCCTCAAGAACGTTGGCAGATCATGTATAGACGGCAAGGGAGACTATTTCGAAGGGGTGCTGCACAAATGATTTCAATGTTAAACGCATTTTTTTAATGAACACACTCTCGGAACTTTATGGACAAAGGTTGTATGTCGTTCTAAAGTTTTCTTGGCATATTACTGACAACAGTACATGGCTATTTGGCTATTGCAGCAGTTTACGGTGCTTAGAATGCTTCGTTGCATGAAAATGCATGCCCCTTAAGACACTCAGCAATGGTTTCTGAGGCGTAATCTGAAACGGGCTTATATTATGTACCTAGGATAAGTAACCATAGTATGCTAACATAATTGGGAGTTTTAGTACGCAACCAAACCATCGACGCCTCTGTGGAGATAACCCGAAACTCATGAATTATACCGACCTTCTCTACAGACCTTTATCTATGTGCTTTCACTTATGTTTTGGCTGCTTCTGGTGCGCGTGTGTTTCACTTCAAAGGTTCATTAATGTTATGCAGACTAGCCAGGCAGCCAACCTAGAAGAATTTGTTTCTTGGCTAGTTAATGCATGATCCAAGAGCCTCGTATGCGTGTGATCTTCCATCTGTGGGAACCCTACCTAGCCTTCATTGAAGTGTGCCCTCGGCTGCTGTTTTCGAAAGGGGCTAGCAAGTAGCTAGTATTAAACCACATGCTGTGAGCGCATCAAGGGGTACGAATTATGTACCGAATTAGGTTACTCTTTTTGGGCAGCAAAGCAAATGGAAATGCAATTTCTGCTCAGGAATCTCTTGCACCAGGAGAAGGATTAGGAGCTTTATAACTTTGACCGTGGATGTCAGGAATCAGGAGCAAAATGTGACGCTTGCTTCCACATGGCTGATAAGTGTCAGTACTGCAAACTTCCATCAATGCGATCTAAGAAAACAATTCAATTATGTTTGTTTCTTTCTACAGGTTAATCATTAGTAGCGCCAATTAGCAACATTGGATAATGGCAATATTTGCAGGCCGCAAATACATCTTGCCGTTGCTTATTTGGATCCATTTCCGACACTGTCAGAAGCGCCGTCACGGTGCCGGTGTGGCTACTAATGAGCACTGAGCATGGATCACATAAAAAATAACAAAGAAAGGACAGAAAATGATAGCGGTGTTCTAATGACGGAGAAAAAACATCAAATCTAGTTAGGAACTACAAAACGAATTCGGAGATATAGACGGCTATTAAAGCTGCTTGAATGTTGTTACCGCAGAAGATACCTTCAAGATGCGAAACCAAATAAACAATAATAAAAGCAGTGGACCGATGACACAATTTCTGAACAGGCCAGTAGTCTCCATACAAAACGTGCAAGACTTGATAAGGTCCTTAAAAAAAAACTCAGCCAGCCGTTCAATGTCGCAGAAGATAGAGCGAATGCTATGTATGGTGGCGCTGCAGACTACCATCGTTAGAGCCGGGCTTGAGCACATAGCCATTCAAACTCTTTCACAATCCAGCAATTGACAAAAGGTCTTTCACAGACCTCTCACAGACATGAAATACTTTAAATGGGTTTTCAGCCTTAATATTGTATTTGATGCTGCTAATATGGCTTTATCACAAAGTAATTACTCCTTCCGTAGCGCTTTTTAAACACAGCTTAGCGGCGAATTCCTTCATTGTCTTCAAACGCACATTGTTGAAGACGGCGCCATCCCCTAATTTTATTTGTGTGTGAGCACACCGCTTTTCACAACATTCTAAAGTCTTTCTTAAATGTCAATAAACCTTGCGATGTGCAGGGTAGGGAATGAGGAGTACTTGGCGACATTAAAGAGCGAATTGTCGTAGAGAGCAAAAAGCAATAATAAGCTTATAAAACTGATGCCTAAATGTCCTAGCAAGTTGCACTATCACCCTTTGAGTCGTACCATTACAGACTGTCTCGGTGTTCTAATTGGCGGTTATCGCGCGAGTAAGCACAACACCAAAGCGAGCATCTGCATAAGCATCTAGCTACTTTCGGGAACGACGTCGTGTTGCACTTACTAACCTGTCAGATATGCTGACCGCGTGCTTCAGGGACTAACGATAACGAGCTTTTGCGAAAATGGCTCCCTGCAGTTTACCAATTAGGGGTCTTGACAATCTTCCCGATAGGATTCCAGGCTACCAGCTTCCAGTACGCAAATTGAATTTACGGCGGAGCTAACGCGATTGCCTCAGGTCCATACGCTGCATCCTAGTTTGAGGCGTTTGTTCCGTGTAGAGAACATGCGTGTTCCGCTAAAAAAAAAAGGGCATTATTTAACGCTTTATGCCAAGAGGCTAATGCCCGTGTGCCTTGTTTTGCATCTAATGAGCGCCTAATTTTACAGGGTCGTAACATTAGGAGTAAAACCCGTAATTTTACGTTTAGCGGCATATCACTAATATTACATATTTGTTAGCGAAATTAACAAACCCAGCTTGATCAGAGAAAGGCATATTGAGTCCAAATTATGAAATATTACGAAAATTCGTTATACTAGTGCTACCTATGGCATAGGTTTTCCTTTAAACGCATCAAAAGTGCAGGAATGATTCGAGCTTTAGTAAAGCAAGCTCGCGTGATAAGAGGATTGGCCAGTCCAGAGTGCACATGCGAAATACGCCAACAGAAAAATAGCGTGAGCATACGCTCGCAATTTTAAAAAGGTAACGTGGTGGTTCTAGCGCGCTGAGCATGGAAATATGCCGGCGTCGTTCGAAGCTAGACTAGCCCGCTTCAGGCGGATAAGCAGTCGATACAGTTCTAATTGGTGCGCTTACCGGTAACTACTGCTGACTTTGGCTTTCGTTTTCACTGATATTGCTTCGACGACGAAGTTTAAGCTGTACCTCGGTGCAGTTTTCGAAATACACCCTCGATTCCGGCCCACCTAGACCAAACGTGGTCTCTAGCTGCGATGCAATCAGATGCAACTGCTCGTAGCATAACAGAAATAGGTTTTGAGGTTTATCGTGGTATTTTGTGCATTTTTTAAAGACGCGTTCAATCCTGACGGCGGCGGTCGCATTTCGATGGAGATGAAATGGTAGAGACCCGTGTGCCCGTGTACTGTGCGACGCTAGCAACCCCATGCGGTAGAAATTATCCGGAGCCTTACGCTACATCGTCCCTCATAGCCTTAGTCGCTTTGAGCCGTTAAACCCTATAGAACCAAACCAAATAATTGATTTGAAATTTACAAATTCAAGAGCGTTGTATGTCAAACGATGCAAAATAGTCTTTCCGGAGCGGTTGTACTTAACTCTTTCTGAACCGGATGGCACCACCATGCCAGCATACTTTCAAACACCGAGCATAGCTTGGGCACTTTACTGGTGCAAATTAGCGTTACCGTACTGCAGGCTCTAAAAGCTTATAATTAATATTTTGGCCACTTAGTACTGGTTAAAGCCATTTTTAAAGGGCATTGATCCTTCATGTAAGGCAGCTGGCATATGTCGTTTTCGGAACGCTGTACTAAAGCTCTTGGGGAGGATAGGTTGCATGCGGCGCGCTATCGTAATTTACCTTATGCCAGCTTTCACGCTAACACTAAACTGAAAATTCTACTATCGTCTTAGTGACCACTGGTATTTATTTATAGCAGGGTTTTCATCTTTTGTCTCTGGTATTGTTCTAATTGCATCCATTATCAGAATGCAAAGACATTGTGCAAAGAAACACTACGATCCTTTTCGCACTGTGATGAATGAAAACAGCTGTGTTAGCGCTACCTTACCTAGAACCGCTTCTTAGATCTTGCTGGAGGGATTTGTCTGGGAAAGAACGAATGGTTCTACTCTCAGAAGCTACTCGTAGTTGTGTAGTTTCGTTGATAATCGTGTATGCATAGCAGGCTGCAGTTACATGGTGAACTTAACCATTTCTGTGCTTCCAGTGAATGCTAACGTTGCAACAACGTGATAAAAATGCTTCCGTTTAATGACTGTGCTACGAAAGCAATGTTGGAAGCTGTACTAGAAATATCAACTTATTGTCTCATGAATGCAACTTTTCATACTTATCTGGCTTTGTGCAAATAAGATTAGGAGGTGCGGGCGCAACACTTGTGACCAGGGAAGCTTACTCGCAATTAATTATTATTCAGGAAATGATGCAAAATTTTGTTGTGCAGGTCACAACGGTTCAAATATAACACGTTATAGCTGATTATAGCAAAAACGTCCTTGAAAAATAGCAACCCAACAAATATATAATGATAATACCGCATTATATCATCCTTTCATGCTTAATAACGCCTATAAGGCGGTGATTGTTTAATGACTTCTATGACCTTCATTGTACGATGGCACTGTCACTAAAATGATATAGAAGATAACATGCTCTATTTGTGTACGGTATTCTGAGGTGCTTTCGCAGTCTGGTAGGCACACAATAAATGGAGCATCGTAGGGAGACATGCACACTTCAGAGACTGAAGAATAGAGCAGCAATTTTTTTTTGTGTGCCTTTAGTTAAATTACTGCTATGACGAATACTGTGAAGCAAACAAGGCATTCCTGCATAACGACTATGAATGGCTACATATTTTATGAACGTATTGTATTTTGTCTAGCTGAAAACATTAGTCAGTTGAGCACTTCGATTAGGAAAGAGCATCGTCATAGCATGCAAAAGGACAACGTACGTTTCATAGCCAAGCCTTGCTAGTTAAATAGATGCCAACGTGAGTTAGGAAGAACAGAGTTCCTGATATTAGAGAACAGATCCAGAAAGGTACAGTAGACGCGCTCTTTATAAACAAGGGCGGACACTGTTCGGACATATTGATGGCGTTTAGTGTTTACGAATTACCGCCTTCATAATCACATTTTTAGAAGGCAACTCTATTTGAGATATGTTGTTCATCGTTCAAGGCACGATTAGAGTCTTTAATTAATAAAGTGGTCAAAGGTTGATGAAATACTTGTCCTTAATGGAGACTGCCGCATGTTTTTCTCAAGCGAATAAGCGTTCGCTCTAGGACGCCATCAAACGACTTGCTACCTTTGGCCGTTGATAACGGGCTTCAGAGCGTCTGTGTGCAGTGATTGCGTGACGCCCTGCTTGGGGACGTTGACAGCGCAATCGCTACTGATTCGGTGGGGTGAATAGGGTGGGAGATGAGTACGAAGTTGATGAGAAGTAGTAGCCTCGGATGCCGCACATCAGTGCTTGGTCCTGTAGTCAGCCTAACCTGTACGTCATTGATAATGATGACGACACTTCGTGCATTGTAGCCAGAATTAGAAGGGTCTGGTCACTTGCTGCGCATCTTTTTGTTTCGTTTTCTAGCGGAGCCCTTAGGATTTGCTCACGTTTTCAGGCTTGCTGACTAGATTAATGTCTGCCTCCGTTACACCCGCGCAATTATTTTTCCATGATGCAAACTAGTCTTTTTATTGCCATGCCAGAGGCTTGAACATAAATATATTAGTACGAAGGGTTCTTCTGAATGCATATTCGTTCGCACTTTTATTCGGCAGAATTTTTGCAATTTACACAAACAAATTTATAGCACCTACTCAATAAAAGTAAGAGCTAAATACTACACCATAGCCGAGAATACCGCAGTTTTCTTTTGTCTTTTCTACACGGGTTCCTTAGAATTCAGCTGCAAGAAGTTCTGTCAGACAAGACTAAACACAGTTCTTGTTTTGGGACATCAGGGTAACAGTGCAAACTTCCTTTCATTCAAAACTCATCCGACGTAAGAAAAGACACAAATAACGTGGTCGCACGCAGAACTCACTTAAATACTCTAGAGCTAAATTTTCTGTCGCAATTGTAACGTCTAATTTCCTGGAGATCCCCCTGTTAGGTCACTGTGACCGATGTAGTTATACCATAACCCGACTACCACCCAAAACCTGCTCCAAGATGAATGACAGGGGTGGCTACTATGAAATTGTAGGCAGCGTCTAAAGGCCTGTTACTTCTCGTTTTCACAGATATGCACTTTTCTCTGAACACATGGATCAACCCAAGCTATGAGATTTACTCCTTGCACTTTCTATCCTGTGTGCTATCTTCTATATTTTTCTCATGTAGTGGGCCCAGAGTCACAAAAAGATTTAAAGAAATAACAGCGGGCCAGTGTGCGTATAAAAGTCGAAAGCTCTGGCTCTGCACCCTTCCAGCCAAATAGTTTCTCTTGCAGTCGGCCGGTCGCGACTGGTTCCGGGCAGTCCGCGACTCCTGGAGACTAATTAGCCGAGTGGTAGGCAAGTATCACTTCCAAAGCCTGAGCAAGGCCGCAAAACGATGTCCAGAAAAGAACATCACAAGAAAAAAGGCGCAGAATAACGTGAGGGACAGCAAAGGTACTTTCGTTGTGCTTTGAGGATATCTCTGTTCCAGGAGAGTAGGAGCAAGACCCGTCTGACGCAGAACCCCCTGGCTCTATCGGCGGCTCCTCTTCCTCGATCCCTCATTTTTGCCTCACTCGGTAGAGAGTGGCTCGGCATTGTGTGTGAGAATGCTTGCTCGTGAAGGAAACAAAAAAGAGGCACGTCGTCGCCACGTGTGCCGGGAAGTGTCTCGGAGCCTTTCTGCTCGATCGAGCGGATGGCTTTAGCGGAGTCGTCAGCCTAAGTAAGTCGCTGCTAATTGAGCGGAGCTGGATCTGTCGCTCTGAGCTCTTCTAGGCACCGTTTCGCCTCGCGCACCTCCATGGCCAGCGTTGCGTGATACCGTGGTACGGCTAGGCATGATGCTTGCCTTGATAAACCTGTGTGTGTGTGTGCGTCCGCGCCTTCAAGAAATTATTGGTCATACTTCATTTCTTGTTACACAGGGTAATTAACCTTTTTCCTTTTTTATAGAATTTGCGTATGTATTTAAAAATTTTTGCTTTGTGTACGAGTGTAAAACATTGATGAATTGAAGGCTATGTTAAAACTGTACTGTTAAAAGTTAAATACGTTACGCGTACTTATTATCGAGAACAAGCTAAGGACAATTTTATCGACTATACGCAGCGAGTGAGCGATGCAACTTTCCGACATAAGAAAGAAGTGAAACTTTCTCATGTGTAGGTGTGCTTTTGTAGCAAAACTGCTCGTAAGCCATAACAACTGCAGATTGAGTCGCTAATCTTATGTTCCGATATTCCCGTGGTGACCGCGCATGCATGTTGCTTCGTCAGAGCCCTGATCCTTGTAGAACAGATTACTTCCCCCCCCCCCCCCCCCCATTGCCTAATGTTAAGACTCCAAATGATTGGATGCTATGCTTTCCCAAAAAGAGTATGGCGATTGTGTTGTTGCCGTACTGCATCCTAATCAATAATTTTGGGGTTCACATGTTAAAGAAGAAAACAACGATAGTTCAGGACGTTCGTCCTCTTTAAATATGCCGTCTGAAGCTATGAATTTCTGGTGTGCTGGTGATACGCGAGGAGAGAGACGCGCAAGTGGGCCGCAGTTGCCGTTGGATCTTCAGATCAGTGGCAATGCTGCCCGAGGGTATAACGAACTTTTTTGATATTTTGTGCTCGTTTCGTAAAATTCAAGAGCGCTTAGATTGAAAGTGCGCTTCGTTTAAAAGCACTTCTCTCAGCGGCTTAATGTTAGCAGCAAGGTTTTTGTTCTGAGCTCCATTTTTCTTCAGAAAAACTAAATGCAGCTACTCATAGTGTAGCTTGCCCCGTACAGCGTAGTTTAGGAAAAGAGCTGCTCTCTCCCGAGCTCGTCAGACAGCTGTGAGTTCTCCAATTTCCCATGCTAACAATGCTCTATCGCATAAGCTCAGAGGCCCAACGGCACGAGTCTTGCCTGAGTGGGCATGTGTTGCATTTTCGAAAGACTGCTATGTAGGGGTCCTTCTCCGAACCTGATAAAAACGCCGTTTGTGGCGTCGATGAGAGTGGTGGTTACGCTGAAGAAAAACAATTTTGTAGCTGTCACCGATGTCGACGTCGGCGTTAGTGTCACTGTTGTCGCAACCTAAAGCTTCGGATATCATTCGCTGGAATGTACCGCCCAGTTGGAGAATGGAGTAGGAGATGAAAAAATGTTCCCCGTGGGCTCATGCAATCCAGGTTAACTTGTCTGATGCCGGGTATTGCATCAACACAGGTGCAGTACCACATTTGATATCAGTGCCTGGGCTCAGAAAAAAGTAAATGTCTGGCTGTTTTCTCATACAAGTAAATTGACTGTATTTTAGTAGACAGTGTCTCACCTCTTCGTGCGATTCTTGTGAGATTCGATGCACCACAGATCGCAATTCAAGGCTGCAGAGCACATTTCATATGCCGCGTTACAACAGTGGCTAAATACTGTCATGTAAAGAAGGCAGCAGTGCTCAACAAAAAAAAAAAGACTTTCGGAAGCACATTCTTGAGGCTGTGTTGAAGGATCCTTAGTGGCTGATGACATTTACTAATTGTGCGTGTTAAAAGATGGTTTTGACCTTTCAGTGACTGTAGATTACTGGCTACTAGTGAATTCGTCAGATTCACTTGGAGTTTGCAGATGCCTAACCTGAGCCCAATTAGCACTGGCAGAAGTAGGGTTTGGCTCAGGTGTTATCGTGTGCTGTATTCACAAACCTGTTCGTCTTGATTGAAGGACAGCAGATAAAAAGACTAGACACTTGAATTAACACCCGACGAGCGCTTCAAGTGTGTTCCTACAAGTGTCTCGTCTCTTCCTGCGCTGTCTTTCAATCAAGATGAACCAGTACCAACATGCCTAACTTCTCGCTATGCTTCACAAACGTCTTGTTACTTAGAGCCAACAGAGCATTAGCGAAGGATCCGGCTGAGAACGCCTTGCATTGCTAGGCTATAAATTTGTCAACTCCACCTGCCTCGGAACAGTGCTTCTATTAGGCAATATTCTTTGAAAGTGCTCACGTTGGCGACTCAATAGCTTGCATTACGTGCCCCCTCGCTCTACGCCCTCTCGGCTCTTTCTTAAGTGAACAAGTTTCTGTTTGTGACGGTGACCTCATTCTGGTTTACACTGGAGACAACAGCTGCAACCACATGTCTTAAAAAATAAACACAGCCAAATACGTGCAGAGCCTAATTCCTCTTTGGTCACCTCACCTTATTGTTAATCACTTTTTTTTAATCTTGGGTGCAAATGCACACTGCGGTGACTGTAGTGAATTTAGGAAGAATGCATAAGTTGAAAGAAACGAGCACTTACACACGAAAACTGTAAAAACCGGAGAAGACAACGATAGCGCGGACAACTATAATCAACACTATCCCCCATTATTTCTCGGTGACAGCTTGCGACAATGAGTGGCTTAATGCAATGAATGTGACTGTGCCAGTAGGAAATTTCAGTTGAGGCAGTATTAGATTTATTTATTTACACTACACCTAAATGCGCTTTTGCGAGGGTATTACTCAGAATTGGGGGTGGGGTGGGGGGGGGGGGGGTTGATGCAAGCATATCAATAAAAATACGGCACAGGCACTTGAAATTAAAACAATACTGCATGTAATAACGAAGTATGACGAAGCTATCCTTCAGAAGTCAAAGAACGACAAAAGATTGGCTACTGTTAGCGCTGGTTTTCTCTGGCCATTAAATTTTCATTTTCAATTTGTAAAAGATAACCAAGTTAGCCTGCTGCGAGAAATTTGAAATTTCAAGTTGAGAGAAAAATACTGAAGAGGCAGGCATAAGTAAAAGCAAAATGTTTTAGTAGCGCTACCAGCGATGCCTTGTTTTTCGAGCAAATTTATAGAAACACACCACGGAAACAGAGATCATTCAGCGCTTGCAAAAACGCACATATATTTTGCTTAGATACATGTTTTACTGTCCTCTGATTTGCATTAAAAATGCACTAAAGATAATAAAGATTTTAGTTTGGAGAAAGTAGCCGTGAGCAAAACAACACATCCAACGAAGAAATGCGGCAGCAGCAGGCGGATGCCTGACGAAAATGTCGGTGACAGATGCGTCCAGCAATCGATCTTGCTCTAGGATACGCTGAATTTTCTCCTGCAGCCTGCCGACCGCTGCCTGTGTTCGCTATTCACTTATAACAAACGAGCCTTGTGACTCTGCTTTTGCTTTCAATACCACCTTAGCTTGGAAAGAGAGAGGAAGTATTCATAAAATCTCCCTCCGATGATGATTACTTTGAGAAGAAGTGTTATTTTTTATCCATCAATAATCCTAACTTAAAAGTCGTTTTATTGAAGCTAAAGAGGTCTAAAGTGTCTCTGCCGCATTCTAGTAGAGTTCACGGGGAAAATTAGTCCACGGATCATGAATACCTTCTTCCGCGAAGGAGAGAACTCGAAAGGGCTATGGAACAGTCTCTTCGACAGAAAATTAAATACACTGACTGAAAATTAAATGCACTTCGTACGACGCGCACATTTAGGCATTGTGCACGATGCGGAGGTCTTCGGAAAGATCTGAGGTAGCGACCGCAGGATGGCAACATCTCGAATCATGCAAAGAAAGAACGGAAGAAATTAGCGAGATGGAAGGTTTTATATTAAAGCTTTAGCGGCAAGAGGAAAAGTAGAAGAATTCAGGATCCCGCTCCAGTACAGATTTTCGGCTTAAAATGATCACGACGACATTAACGTAGAAGCAGTGAACAATAAGCGCTTGTGTTGTGTCCTGTGTATTCTGGCGCTATGAATCCTCATGCTAACATTAGGGACTGTGCAGTAGTAGGAGGCGGTAGGAGGATTCAACAGGATACCAGCAAGCTCTCTCAGGAGACGAAAGATCTGAATACAACAGAATAGAAGTAACAGAGCGATCAAAGTTAATCAATAAGCGCAAGGTAATCACCATAACGAAGTTTAATATGGAGAAAACCGAGAATGCTCTAAAAACGGAGGTAGCCTAAAAGCGGTGAAGAGAAAACTAGAAATAGGCAAAACCCAGATATATGCGTTAAAAGACTAAGTGGGCAATGTGATCAGCATTATGGATAGAGACTTATAGTAGCCACAGTGTTCTACACAAATTTGTGCAGCAGCCAATGTGATCACATCGGTAATGAGAGAGGAAATAGCGCACAGCAATGCGTCATCCCGCCAGTAAAGAAAGAGAAAGTAAAGAAAGCCTTAGGAGCAATGCAAAGGGGAAAAGCAGCTGGTGAGGATCAACAAGAGCAGATCTGTTGAAGGACGGATGAGAGATCGTGCTAGACAACTAGCCACCCTTTATACGCCATAGCTTATGACGTCGAGCGTACCGGAAGCTTTAAATAACGCTAACATTATCTTAATCCATAAGAAAGGAGACGTCAAGGACTTGAAAAAATACAGAGCGATCAGCTTACTGTCCGTTGCCTACAAGGTATTTACTAAGGCAATCGCTAATAGTAAGGACAACCTTAGACTTCAAAAACTGAGTGCTCATGCAGGTTTTCGTAACAGCTACTTAACAATTAACCATATTCACACTATCAATCAGGTGGTTGAGAAATGCGCAGAATATAACCGGCCCCTATATATAGCCTTCATATCTTACGAGAAGCACTTGACTCAGTGTAAACTTCAGCAGTCATGCAGGCATTGGCGAATGAGGGCTTTGAAGAGCGTTATGTAAAAATTGTGGTTGATATTTATGGTCGGTGCACAGCTACCATACTCTTGCATAATCTCAGCAATAAAATTGCAATAGAAAGGTTTTCAGGTAAGGAGACACGCCTGTTTACAGGGGTATTCACAGGCAAGAACTGGGAACAGTTGGGCATAAGAGATAATGAAGAATGCCTTAGTGATCTGCTATTCGCTGATAATATTGCCTTGATAAGCCGCTGTGAAGATCAATTGCAAAGCCTGATCAATGACTTAGGCAGGTAGAGCAGAACGGTGGGTCTCAAAAATAATATGTAGAAAACCAAAGTAACGTTAAGCACACTCGGAAGAGAACAGCAGTTTACAGTTGGTAGCGAGGGGCTAGAAGTGGTAAGAGAACACGTCTACGTAGTGCAGGTAGTGAATGCAGAACATCTTAATCGGCGGCGATTTTAATATTCCGGCCATTGACTGGGAAAGCGAATTTCCTGAACCTCTGTCCAAATCAGCAGAGCCCTTCGTTGACATAATTATTTTCCATAGTTTAACCCAGCTTGTAAAGCAGCCCACACGCATTCAGAACGACTCAGCGTCCATTTTAGATTTATTTCTTTTATCCGATGGACTACTTCGTTGTGGTCCAGAACTGCACATCGTGGAAGGCATATCAGACCACAAGATGATATGCTTAGCCTTCAAACTAAACATTGTTCCTAACTGCAGGAAGCATAAACGTGCTTTTCCAAATTTTTCACGTGCCGATGACGTTGGCATTCTGGATGCGTTGGACGGCTCCTTTTCTAACTTCCTCTCTTTCCGAGACATGTCGGGTGGACCGCTTATGGTTAATCTTTAAGAGTTTGGTGTTAAAGTGTATAAATGATTTCGTACTATGTACTCAAAAAATTGTACATAGCACAAATCCCTGGATGTCCAAAGAGATTGTGCGCTTAAAGCGGAAAACAAAAAGACAGAAAACAAATCAGGAAGTCTCCCTCTCCTTCTAATATGCTCAAGCTTTCAGACATGCACCTTCAGCTGAAGGGATGCATAAGAAAAGCAAAATATAATTATCATCATGTAACCATGAAAACTTTCCTTGTCTCATCCCCTGCCAAGTTCTGGCGGCATTTTAAACGCAGAAAAGACCAATTCTGTAGTATGTGTATCGACGGTGCGACTGTGACTGACAAGTCCAATATTGCGAACGCATTCAACAAATTTTTCTGTTCCATATTTACATTTTATGACGGCAAAAGACCATATTTTGCATGCCATGGTAACTCCGCTATCAGTGATGTATCCATATCAGAACAAGGCGTCTTATCGCTTTTACTGAACATCGATACAAAAAAGGCACACGGAACTGTCGGGATCCCAAACGTCTTCCTGTACAGGTACGCAGAGTGGTGCTCCAAATACTTATCTGTTATTTTTAGAATATCCCTATCTCAAGCAGCGCTTCCAGTTGACTGGAAGTATGCGAAAATTACGCCCATACCGAAAGCGGAAAACAAATCACTTCTAGCATCCTATAGACCAATTTCTCTTTTGAGCACAAGCGCTAAAATAATGGAACATATTATTTTCAAACACATATCTTCTTTCCTGGAGGAGCACAACTTAGTCGATTCCCGACAGCACGGCTTCCGCAGGGGCGTATCTACGGTCACGCAACTTATAGAGGCAGTGCATGATTTTGCAGCAGCACTCGATAAACAAAGCCAGATCGATATTATTTTTTTAGATTTTGAAAAAGCTTTCGACTGCGTGTCCCACCCAAAGCTGCTATTAAAACTGCGAACCATACTCAAGAACGACGCATTGCTTGCATGGATAGCAGCTTATCTCTCCTGTAGAGGCCAATGTGTGGGAATTGATGGAGTGTGCTCGAGCTATATGTTTGTCCAGTCGGGTGTTCCACAGGGATCTGTTCTTGGGCCCCTTTTCTTCCTAGTTTTTATTAATGATATTGTTAGTGTAGTACCCGTGAAAATAAAACTTTTTGCTGATGATTGTATTATTTATCAAGAAATTAAAAACTCGAATGACCAATCTCAGCTAAATTTTTCGCTAGCTCAAATAGAAAACTGGTGCTCAACGTGGCAAATGAAAATAAACAGGAGGAAGACGGTAACAATGACAGTAACACGCAAAAGAAAACCCCTTCCTATTTCCCTATTCCGTCAATGGACACCCTTTATCTTCCGTTAAAAGCTATAAATACTTAGGTGTAATCCCTACCTCAGATCTCAGATGGAATGAACATGTTTCATACATTACAAAAAAGGCTATGCAGAAACTAGGTTACATGAGAAGAACACTGCGCAATTCTACACAAGAGATAAAACTCTTTGCCTTCAGAACTTTCATCAGACCAATTCTTGAATACGCTTCTCTAGTCTGGGATCCGTGCACTCAATTAAACATTGCCAAACTCGAAAGCATCCAAAAAAAGGCAGCTCGATTCATCTATAACTCATATAGTTGGCGTACCTCAGCAACTGCACTTGTGGAAAAAGCTAATTTAGAACCATTACAATTGCGACGGTATTTTGAACGAATGAAATACATGCATCTACTCTACAATAGTAAGCTAGGTATAGATAGTAGCATTCATATCGAACATGTTATACGGCGATGTACACGATCAAACCATTCCAAAAAATTAAAAGAATATATGTGCCGAACAGATACCTTTCAAAATTCCTTTTTTCCGAGAACCGTTCGTCAGTGGAACGCTTTGCCTTGTGACGCTGTGGAATGCCCGACTGTCGAATCTTTCTTATCAAAATTGAAGTGCATAAGTTAACTCAACCTAAGCGTTTTTGGTTCCCGCTATTGATATTGCTTTGTGGTTGTGATTATTGTCATTGCTGATGGATCAGCGTATGTCTACCGTTAGTGCTTATTTACTAAAGCGGGCTATTGATGCCAGTGTTCTTGTGTTATGTGCCAGTGTTGTTTCTATATGCCAGAACAGCGCGAGCTTGTACAAAGCATTTTTCTTTCTAATTTTTTCTTTTTTCTTTTCTTCTCGGTGTTAATCTGCTCAAGCAGGCGGATGACACCACTGTTATCATTATCATATCTTGTAGCGCTTTTTTGTACTTCACCATGTATGCTCACTCCTGCCAAAGGCCTTCTGCGAAGGCTGGCAGTACCTCTGAAATAAAATAAATAAATCAGAAGTGTGAAATCATTAGAAGAATAAAAATCAATTACAGGGCATTTGGGCAGGTTCTCTCAGTTCATGAATAATAGGATACCAATATACCTGAAGAGAAAAGTGTACAACAGCATTATCTTACCTGCACTCGTCTAAAGGGCACAACCGCGGAGGCTAAATAAAAGGGCTCAACTTAAGTTAAGGACAACGCAGCAAGCTATAAAAAGGAAAATGATAAGTGTAACATGAACAGACCTGTAGCGGGCAGAGTGGGTTAGGGAAGAAACGCGGGTTAAGGACAATGTAGTTTAAATCAAGAGGAATAAATAGGCTTGGTCAGGGCATGTTATGCGAAGGGCAGATAAGCGATTGTCGTTAAGGTGAACGGATCGGGTTCGGAGAGAACGACAGCGTAGCAGGGCGCGACAGAAAGTCAGGTGGACGGATGAGATTAAAGATTTTTTTTTTGTGGGGGGGGGGGGGGGTGGGTAGGGTGGCCACAGCTGGCCTAGGAAAAGGTTAATTGGAGAGATATTGGAGAGGCTTTTGCCCAGCTGTGCGCATAGTCCGACTGATGATGATAATGACACCGCAAAGCAAATGGACGCTATTCGCATTTCGCCTCCATCCGAAATACGGAATCTATGGTCGTGCTTCGATCCTTCAAACTTGGGATCACCACCGGAATGCCAAAGGCGCTGAGCCATCGAGGCAGACATTTCATGTTGTTGAAAAAGCTACGTATTTAGTGCAATATACTTGTAAGGTGCGTCCAGTCAATAAGCATTTTTTTGAATTATGTTCCTTTCTTTGTGAATTATTACTTTAGAATATTGGAGTTTACCAACCAGCCAGTCATCATTGACTTAACGTGATTCGTAACCCAACTTTCCCCGCCACGGAGCCTTGCTGCGCAAGGCTTGCTAGACACGAAAAAAAAATTGTCCTACAAAGCACAGAGAAGAAAGAGGAAAAAGCGAAGAGAGAAAGAGGAAAAACAAAAATCTTTCACGGAAAAAAGAAGGTATACAAAAAAAAACACCTTGATAAAAAAGCAACAGCTGGTCACTGAATTATGTGAATCAGAATTGAATAACAGTTTGAAGATAACAAAAACGGAGACCATTTGTGCTCCAGTGTCATGAGAGCTCAACGGAGAATATTCTGGCGACAACAACGTCATTTCACTGCATGAGAAAAAGTATGCCAGTCGTAGTTCACATGCATCATAATAGGGACAGGAAAGCAGTGCGACATGTATCATGCTGCTGTGGAATTTTAACGCTTACAATATTTTTATATGCACACAACACAGCTCTTAAATCCTGAAGCGAAAGTATTGAAAACGTGGTAAAACGAGCCCGTCCGCAACGCCACGAGACAACTCTCTCACGGTGAAGAATTCTACTCTCGCTTGAAAACTGCCACCATGAGCGCCCAAATAAACACAGTGTTGTCTCCGGGAAATTGAAGTGCTAGTGAACTAGACTGGTTTCCTGGATGCCTATACAGGAAAGAATGCGAAAAACCCTTTGTAGTCTAATCTGCGCAACACCAGAGCCCCGCCGCTCATCTTCCTGGACACCAAATCCTCCTGGGCGTGTTAAGACGGGGAATTGAAAACCGCGCGCACCTGACCTCTTTCTGCGCGGCGTTAAAGAAAATAGAACAGAAAAGCGAGCACTGTCCAGAATCTGCCAGCGCCCTCTACCCGCAGAAATGCAGCTTCGAGCACATATTTCTGCGATAAAGAAAACACCTCCGGCGTAGCCACACGCGCGGGCAACAATACTAGAAGCACTGTCAAGCATTTCAATGTTTCTTATGCGCTAACTGTGGTAGACTGGAATGTCTGACTCACGAATGCCTGGGAGGAATGTATGTCAGGAATTCTGCATGCATGAGCGTCAGTTTTGCACGATAAGATTGCGCAATGACACTCCACATCTTCATTTCTGCCAGACTTTGCGTCACTGCTGTTCACGTGACGCTGTCACTTACTAGAATCTTCAGCATATCATTCTTTTGGCCTCCTCCCGGAACTTAGC
Source organism: Amblyomma americanum (assembly GCA_030143305.2). Lineage (NCBI taxonomy): Eukaryota > Metazoa > Arthropoda > Arachnida > Ixodida > Ixodidae > Amblyomma > Amblyomma americanum. The sequence continues at coordinate 25,531 of JARKHS020026457.1, read as the reverse complement.
AAGGACTGTTCATAAATACACGCCACATGGAACTCGTGTGCCAGTGCTGGGCTCCGAATGCAATCGTTTACTTTCCCGCTCATAACTACATTTTTGGGCATCCTATCACCTCGCTTTGATAACCGGTGTACAGGCTTGGTAGGTTCTGTGCTAACTCATTGCTTTGCGTATTAACAGTAAGTTAATAGGGGCTACCTCGCGGTGGCTTGAATGAAGTTGGTAATTACTCAGTTATTTTTATGGCAGTTTCACAACAAATACTGCAAGTTTGGGCCTACAACGTATTAAACAAAACAAAAAACAAAGACATTACCGAAGAAATGGAACATGCGATTTGTACGGGGCTCAAACGCTGGATTTACTTGGTGCTAAAAAGGATGACAAGCTTGCCGAGCTAGCCCAATGGTCTATGGAGTCCAATGTTGGAAACAATGTTACAGCTGGACTTGGTTTTGCTGCTGATTGAATTTTAGTTCAATAGTAGGCTATTCGACAATATGCAGATCAGTCTTAATTACCAGCGCCGATTTCCAAGTGGAAACTAAGCTGTCCACGAACAGAAAAGGCCAAAGGAATTTGTAGCGCCAAGGTGCTTAGAGATCTGGAGTGTTATTCTCAGTAAACATTTTTCATGTCATGTAGAATAATGTTGTAGGATGCGACACATTTTGATGGGAACTGTTCCTGTTTCTTTCGACAGAAATCTCATTGCACTAAGAAAGGCGTCTGATTTGTAATATTTATCGGGCATACCCAGTATTATCGTGTAATCGATAACGTCTGAAGAAGGTGCGTTCGGTTATGACACCGAAAAAGGCGCCTAATTGTAGGCTAAACACTTCATAATCAAAGTGTAACATTTTCCCCATCTAGTTCCTAAAAGCGCGACGGCGGCGCACACGCCAGCGGCAATACAAACGCGCACCCCTAATAATTGCATGCAGCCTTAAGAAAGGTAAGGGTGCTGAAAGGCAAGCCCGAGTCATCTAACTGCATGGCGTCGCTACGCTAAGTTCCATTAGTATCACGATTAGACGCGCAGAAAGTGACATGAGCGCCTTACCGATGGAATGAAGTGGTGTACACAAGTGCGGTTGAAAAAAAAAAACATTAGGGAATATTGTGCGACAGAGTGGTGCAGTAATAAAACGCGCTTCCTTTCGATTGAATGCGGCGCAGAGCACAGCTTGGCAGCGGTGAACGGAATCACGCATTGGAGACGTGAGACCCCTTTGTCCATTCAAATGAGCGTCTGCGACCCCAGCGCACCCCCGCGGGCGTATAACCCACTGCGACGCCGCCCATCTGTGCCCAATTACAATTTTCGAAGCTCCCCGGGGGGCGCAGCGTTCCTGCGCGAATAAATTTGCCTAATGCAGGCAGCCAGTCGCCAGCGCGCGAAGGATACGCTAACAATGGGAGCAGCTTTTCCTAAGTTTTATTAATTGTAGGCATTTGCTTTTTGTTTCAGGATTGCTAGCTCTGTCAGAAATACAGGCTCTGATACTTATTGGCCTTGTTGTATTCTGCACAGTGGTGAGGAAAGTTAGTTGGAAGCACCTGTCTGGGGCTTGCAATTAATGAAACATAAATTTCTAAAAGCTAGGTCGAGAAATATATTTGCGGATGGCTTAAGTTCAATTTCTTTTTGTTCTTCACCAACAACTTCATCGGTACCCGGTACACTTTATGATTAAATTAACAGTACAACAGGTGCAATCTGCAAATAGACAGCTTTTCTGTTGATTTTTTTTTACGATTGTTGCACAGGTTGAAAGTTGCACTGAATTGCAGGAATTGAAAACTGAAGCTTTCTAGTTTGAGAGAGAGTCGTCACGTCCCTGCTTTCATTTGTAGTTCAAGGCGTTCCTCTTTATAATTGGTTCTGCAGTTGGTTCCCTGTGAGATGAATCACACGAAAAACATGAATAGTAAAGGGCATGCATAAACATACCATTAGCTTGCAGACTGGGCTTTGGACATGAGGCAACAGAGTTGATCGCGAATGAGGCGACCAAGAAACACACTCAGCCTAAGTTTTGTCATTCAACGAGATTTCTGTCTCGAGCCATGCAGGCTCCCATTAGTTAAATCGACGTTTCTACAGTATTTAAATCATATCGAAGCACCCTGCAGTATTATGTACGTGAGATGAGTGAAGCAAAAGCTAAAGATGAAATTCTAGATTCCTGTGTATCGTGCGATGTCAGTGCACGTTAAAGAATCCCAGGTGGTCGAAATTTCCGGAGTCCTTCCCAACGGCCTCCCTCATAGCCTGAGTCGCTTTCCAATGTAAAACCCCTGTAAACCATAAATCAAGTCAAACACAAAAGACTCGGGTTGACACAATCACTCACTTAGCGAGGATTGTTGAGTCAGCATCTTTCCGCAGGCGTGGGGCAGACCAACACTGGCATAAACTGAGTTAGCATGGATGCGAAATTTGAAACATTCGCAAAACTCGCCCACAAATTCAACTTCAATAAAAAAAAATAGACAGAAAGGCCTGACTTCCACCCAGTCTCCTGCAAAATAATTTCATGGGACCCCTGGGCTAGTGACACTCGACCACTCATGAGGATTTCGGTGCACAAGCAACTGATGAGCTGTGTTAAGAAACTCCAGGCTGTGACATGAAAGGGCGCGCCATTAAAGACGAATACTTAAGAGAGAGAATGCTACGGCCAACGCACCGGGTTGCCTGTAAATAGAGTTCAAATACGAGGCCTTCAAGAACACACACACACACACACACACACACACACACACACACACACACACACACACGCACACGCACACGCACACGCACACGCACACGCACACGCACACGCACGCGCACGCGCACGCGCACGCACACGCACACGCACACGCACACACACACACACACACACACACACACACACGCGCACGCGCACGCGCACGCGCACGCACACGCACACGCACACGCACACGCACACGCGCACGCGCACGCGCACACGCGCACACTCGCACGCGCACACACACACGCACACACGCACGGACAACCACATTTACGCACATACACACGCGCGCGTATGCACACGGACACGCACATTTACGCACATACACACGCGCGCGTATGCACACGGACACTCACATTTACGCACATACACACGCACGCGTATGCACACGGACACTCATATTTACGCACATACACACGCACGCGTATGCACACGGACACGCACATTTACGCACATACACACGCACGCGTGTGCACACGGACACGCACATTTACGCACATACACACGCACGCGTATGCACACGGACACACAGAGATGCGAATAAACATGGCCTTCAGTAGTAGACCGGTCTGTGCAGTATCTATGCCTCGTACAAAGCTGGTGTCTGCAGAAGTCATTGAAACGGCCTGTGCGTCATCACAGCGAAGAACCATCTAAAATAAACGTTAGATGGACTCGTTTATAAATCTCACTGGCGCAACAAAAACATTTTCTAGCTCTTTCTCACAAAATCCTTTAAAGCCAAATAAGTTAAATATACTGAATGAGTTAACAGCTTTCTGAAGCTTTCATAATTAGTCACCCGTGGCAGATTTTCAGTGGTTTTCGGTGATCCCGATTTCGTGGGTCGATCCCTTACCCGGCTCCAGTATATCACTGAAGGCGAAATAAAAAAAGAACCCGAGATTTGTTCACTGTCAGAGCACGTTAAAGACCACCAGGTGGTCTAAATTAATCAAGAGCCCTGCACTATGCCTCCCCTCATACAATATGTCGCACTTAACGCATCTGGTCTGGCGCCGTAGACGCTTTCCTTCTCTTCTGGGCAATGGTAGAGCATTTTCCAAGTTAAAAGGGGTTGTTTAGCGCCGCAGGCAATCCACAACTGCAGTTTGAGAGTAAGTTACTGCCCACTGCAGCATTGGAAGCCTTGACGGCGTGGTATGTAGATTATAACACCAGCTGTGAAACAGGTCTGTTTTATAATGGCCTAGAAGGGTGATGCTTTAAGCTAGTGGGTAATTCACATTAGGTTCCATAGCGCATCAAGCAGGAAAAAAACAGAGCACAAGCGCTCGCGTTCTGTCGTGTCGCTGGTTTTTGCGCTATGAAACCTCATGTTTATAAATGGCCAGAAAAGCTTGCGCGTACATCTATCCGGTATACTACAGCTGTACGTAGCACCTGTACGCTAATAAAATTTGTAGCGTGTTAAGCTCTGAGATGAAGTTAGTATCGCTTGGTAACTTTTGCTTGTTTTATTTACATCAAGCAAAATTTTCTCCAATGACAGCTGCGCCAAGTGCAGCTGGCCAGTCCTTGGGAAGTATAGTTCTGTCGTTTTGTGTTTCACTAGAGAGCCCGGGGCACTTCCCGCCATGTACATCTGGCAAAACGCTGTGGCATGCCGAGCACCAAAAACGGCGTGGGAACCCGCGCTCGCTGTCCCGCTAAAGACACTGTGTAAATAGCCGAATTTTACTACACCTAAGGTACAGGGGTACAAAAATAAAACCGGATTCGACGGCGTAGAATATTATAAGCAGAATTAGGCCCGAAAGCCGAGCTCGAGACGACGAAATCTGTAAGCGAGTGCTATAAGCTGGCAGAGCATTTTCAGTCGGCCTTGACGTCGGGAGCAGTTACAAGCATGGCATCCACTACCGGAAAGCCGTAACATATGCTGGGATTCCTCAAACAATGTGAAAGCTGTTTCCGGCCAGAGAATTTGCTTCCTGAACCTCCCCGTTTTCGCCGGTTCACTAGGGGACACGAAAGAACAGCACACGACAAAACGGCATGCGTCAGAACAGCCACCAGAAAACACCGCAGCGACAAAACAGCACAGGGAAACAAAAGCACATTTTTTTATCGGTGATGTTTTATCCCTGTGCTGTTTTTGTGTGCTGTTCTGACGTATGCTGTTCTGTCCCGTGTCGTTCCTTCATGGCGCCGGTTCACTTTGAGCTGATCAGCGCACATATTCTGCCTGGCTTCTTTCGTTGCTTGAAGAGCCTCCGCCATCAGCCGCTTTCTTTAGCAGGACAGCGAGCGCGGGTTCCCACGCCGTTTTTGGTGATATGTGTGCCGCAGCGTTTAGCCCGATGGACGGGGCGTAAAGTGACTTGGACTGCTTTCACACTTATTCGCGCTATGCTGTCCACCTGCTGTTCTCTATTTTAGTCGGCGCAATTGGTCGCGTTGAGCGCCCTGTCACTATGGTCTGGAGCTACATAAAGCAGTCATTTGGGACACAGTGATATTTTTGTATCGCTTGAGTCAACCAGCTCAATGACACAACCAAGCCAAGGCAGCAGCACTGCTGGTTGCAACGATTTGTAAGTGCAGAACAAATAGATGAAGTTTGAGGAAGACGACGCATTACAAAGATCTGGGGGCCTTCTTAACTGCATTATTAAGGAAGAAATGCCATGATATTCAGGTGGCGTTGCGCCAACTCCCAAACTTTGGCGGTCCTCACATTGTTAACTTAGGCAACTTAGGCGGCGCCCTATGAATGGGCCACACGTGGTCACGTGGTGTTGATGACGTCACGACCTTCTCAATTGCAGTCATAGTTCGTGGGGTGACCTCACGTAGAATTTTGCAACGCCCCACACAATGTGTTCATGTTCAGAGAAGAATAGGGAGCAGAAAAAAAAAAAACAAAGCTAATGACACACTATTGGTGGCTGATATGCTTCGCAGTTATGATAGCACTAAAAAGAAAATGTGAAAAATTCGTGGTAACGTGGTTCACAAGCCGTAGGTGGTTTTTAATTCTGCATACTATTGAGAGGGATTTCCATTTCCATTTTTCATTGTGAGTGATAATTTTACAATTGACACCTTTGAAATTGTGATATTGCTACTCGATATGCCGTGGCTATATATGATGGATGCACCAGGATCGCGCCATTGCTTCTGGCGCGAACGCTTATATGGACACAACAGCCAATGCTACGGTTGCGGCCCTTGACGCCTGCGAGTTCTGGGCGCTCGTTTATGCACCGTGGCCTTTTCTAGAGCTTCTTCCATAACTTGTTCCTCCATACTGCTGTGGCGAGTTTAATTAACGCATAGCAACTCCGGTATCGGAGCGAAACGTCAGTTCTTCCCGCTGAATTGGCGCCCTCTATGCTTGATCTTGGTCCAGGAATTGAACCTGGGATCATCGCCTACCCAGACCATGGTTCTACTAAGGTAACTAGGGTTGCTAGCACATGGCGGGTCGAAACCGTGTTCACCAAATGAAAGTGTCCGTACCGTTAGTTTAATGGTTTCGACAAACACGAACGCAGAGCAGATTTACATTAGCATCCGTACGATGAGTAGTTGCTCCTTTATTACAAATATACCCCGCCTGCTGGGTTCCCCTAAACACTGGGCTTAAAAAAAGGGAATGTCCACGTACCTTTCGACCGACTTCAATTGGGATACTCACACTACCTCCTGCGAATAGAAGTGAGAGAATTTAGAGGTGAAAGAAATAAATGTAACAGATGCGCGCCGCAACAGCGCGCTGCCGAAGCGAAGACAGCGGCTGTGGGCAAAGATAGATACACCTGTGTCCAGTGCGTTCCGTCAACACTCATCACAAACTTCGGCTCGTGGACTTGACTTATCGTGAATGGATGTTACGAGGGTACTCACCATGTTCGGTATTTGTACCCTGAGCAAGATTTTGCAATGCTCGTCGGCTTGTGTACAGTATCTTGCGATGTTTATGGGTTGGTGCCAAGTAACTTGCGACGTTCGTGGTATGTGCCAAGTGAAATAAATAACAGAAACAAAAATTGCCGTGACTGGGGCCCGAACGCGCGGCGGCGCGAGCAAATAAGGTTTGTTGTGCAATGCACGAGAGCGCTTAGTTATCGCCTCAGTTTTTTCTTTATTGCATGAAATTAGTGCCGAAAAGAAAAATTTGAGCATGTTTACGCCACAAAACAAAAAACCACCACACCCCTGCACAACCTCGCCTTCCAAAACATCAAAAGCCGATCACGCCTGGTGTTAAACTGCCACACATTGCTTGATTGCTTGCTTGCTTGCTGCATCATACAATGGCACATGCCCGCATAGGGGGGGATTGGCCAAGAATGGGGGGCACAGAGTTTTTCAGATAAATATTTCCTGGACGAAAATAAAATGAATGCTGAGGAAGGAAGAAGTAAACAAAAAGGAACAGCGAAATGAAACGGGAATGCATAACGCACGCAGGAGATCGAGACTGATGTTTATAGCCGAGTAGTTAAATGATAATGATAACAGTGCACTGCGCTGTGTCTCCCGCTGTGCACTGCGCATCGTTGTCTTCATCAACTTCCATCCGTGGCGCGAAGACACAGAGAATTATCGGTCTTCATCATCGTTGTTACTGTTCATGCAATTTTGCTTTCGCAAGTATATACAATTGAGGTAAAAATTTTCTGTCATTTTTAATTTATATTTATCCAACTATACTCCGTTTCATACATCATGTGCAATGCTGTAAAAGCTATCGCTCTTGTTTGCGCTGCCTGCATCCGCGACCAAAAAGTAGTGCGCTTCTTGTGGCGAGCGAAACATATTAAAGGCTTTGTCTGCATACTTGCTATATGACACATTTGTTATCAGCTTGATTAAATGCACTTTTACTGCTGACGACAAGCCGTCGCTTTATCGTGCCTTAGAACACTCGGCGACAGAACAAGCGCGGAGTAACACACCTACCTTTATTTTTCCGTACGGACTGCAACCTTACCTTTCACAGCGTTGCAACTGATGTGTGAAACGGAGTATAATTTGTCAAACTGATTAGTGATATTATAAACTCGCCATTTCCATTTAGGTATAAATTCACTTAACTTTTACGTTTTAATAACCAGTTTCAGATCCATTCACATTACCTTTGCCATCGCTAGACCCAGGACATCAGTGATAGTTACTGAGCCTGTATCGACATTTGGATGGATACTGCCATATTTCAGTAAAATATCCTATTCTTTCTACAGATTTACCAGACATCGCGTATGTATACGCGGGGCGCCCACGGCTCCGCTTCTGCTCGCAATTACTCTTGCGGGCCAGCCGGCGGTTGTTTAACATGTACAGACATCGCACAGCACACAGTTACGCTTGGCGTTTCGCGTGATTCGAAACGCGGCCGCTAAAGGTGCCCATGTGCATTGCGGTGTTAGTCCGCGTTAAAGATCCCCAGGTGGTCAAAGTAAATCTGGACTCTTCCACTCTTTCTCGGTACCTTGATTACCAAACGCATCCCTTCCCCCAGGACGCCGCTGTGGTGTACAGCGTGTATTGAAACAGTTCGTGATTGTGTTTTTTCTTGAAACCAAAGTTTATATGGGGGTGTTTAATGCTTACTACCATGAATATTAAGCATAAGTCGGGAACTTCTGCCTTAAGGGTTAGAGCTCTAGAATGGGCATAGGTTAAGGCAATTTATATGGTTCCTCTGTGTGACTTGAGCAGTTTTCTAAATCGCTCTGACATCCCTATTAGTGTTTGCTTTTGGGCAAGTTGTCAACCTGGCAGTACAGATGTAAATTTAAGCTAATGTCCGTACGTTATTTCCCGCGTCACATTTTGTCATTTTATTTTATTTTTGTTTTGTCGCGATTGCTTTGCATGCATTCTTGATATGTTTTTGCACGCAGCGGTTAATCTTGCTATAGAAGAATAGAGCAGAGGGCAGGACAGTGATGGCGTCAAATGTTTTCTCTCTCTTTGGTGTTTCTATTTCATTACCATCGTGTTATGATGATTCGCTTCCGCATCTCTTTATATTGTCAGCTGCTTTTAATTTGATGAAAGCGACGGTTTAATTACTGTTGCTCATATTTTGTCCGTCTCTGGCGTTGTCAGCACTGTAGGTGGAGTTCAATGTGGCCGTGCAGTGTCTAGCCTCTTTGAAAGCGACCACTTGAAAGGGGGGGGGGGGGGGGAATGGAGCGGCTGTGCTGTCGGTTTTTCACGTTTTTTTCCCCTTCTTACACTATTTGTAAATAAGAACTTAAGTGCTTATGAAAACAGTTACTGGGTCAGCCACGGGGAAGTCACGAAGGTAGCCACGAAGCTAATCTTCAGCAGGCTTATTGTATTTGCCACGAAGATAATGTTCAGCAGGCTTATTGTATTTTGAGATCCATCTTCATGAAAGTGAAGGCGACTTATTCAACATCTTCAACTGGTGCGGAACTCGCAGCCTTACGGGCTGCGGTAGAGTTCATCAGTCAGGAACCTCCACATGACTGGACGGTTTTCACCGACTCTAAAGCAGCCCTTCAAGCCCTGCAAGCTGCGCTACGCCGCGGGTCGCAGGAACAACTTGTTGCTGAGATCCGTCTACTGTACCACGGCACCGTTTCCAAAGGTCATGACATCATCTTTCAATGGCTGCCAGGACACTGTGGTATTAACGGTAATCACCAGGCCGATGCGGCTGCGCTTTCGGCTCACAACGACGGACTTCCAGTGAGGATCCCAATATCAAGACCTGACGCAGCGTGTGAGCTTCGCCCTTTGGCGCTGGAGCTCACACTATTAGTGTGGAACACGGGAGAGTTTTACAACCTCCGCCTCAAGGCACTGGACCCTGGACTGCGCCTTCGTCTTCCACGTAACTTAGCACATCGCGAAGGCAACATTGTTATGCCGTTTATGGATCGGCGTTGCTTTTACCAACCACTATGCTTTCCGGATGGGGACGGCCGACAGTCCTGCCTGTGAAAGCTGCGGTTGTGAGGAGACCATCGCTCATCTTCTCTGTGAGTGCCCTGCATTTGCGAGTGCAAGACATACACTGTGTTGTGTCCTGGACCGCCTCGATCCTCGCCCATTAACAGAGCAAAAGATCCTCGGTCCGTGGCCACAGCAGTCGACTGCCCTCAAGGCATACAAGGCACTCTTTGCCTACTTGAGAGCGACTGGATTGAGTGACAAATTGTGACAGCGTTGTGCGTGTGTGTGTGTGTTATGCCTTTTTCCCCTTCTCTCTTCCTCCTTTTAGCCCCCTAATCCCTCTTCCCCAGTGCAGGGTAGCCAGCCGGAACCCCTTTCTGGTTAACATCCCTGTCTTTCCCTCCTCCTCTTTATCTATCTATTTTATTGTATTTGATTCGTACTCCCATTTTGCTTTGTCCAAATGTGCAGTTTGCTGGCGCATGGTAGCCTTGGTATGTTGCGCGCCATCAAAGACGACACAACATAAGTCTAGCTTAGGCAGCAGCGTTTGGAGAAGTAAAGAAGGGCCATAACAAAGGTAAATCACTTATATCACAGCGATGCATTTATGACGTACCTTCTCTCTCTAAATGCGTCCTATGACGGCGTTTCTGGTCTTCTCAGCCTAGTACGCCACAACGAAAAGCCCTTGCTTTTACCTGCTCGATCTTGTCTTTTTTAATATTTGTCTTCAAATCTAAGCGACGGCTTCTCAGCACCCGAGATTTTTCTGCCCCAAGCGATTGCATCAACGAAGTACATTTGAGGCAGTGATCAATAGATGGTTCTGGACTTTTTCGGGGTTTTATTATTGCTTTCAACTACTCATAGCAGCTTGGCACATAAATTTGTGCGTCGTTTTTTACGCCCCTGGCTTCCTTGTCAACTCCTTATACATTTATTGTGTCGGAACTATGTTTGCTCCAAATTTCGAGTAAAGAAGTTCAAATGAAGAGCGAACTGTGCTACCTGAAATAAAGTTTCGTCACAAAGTATGTTGAAACGCAACTTAGTATTTGCCTCTAAGTGAAAGGAGCACACGAAGTTTCAAGGGGCCCTTAGATATCACGGGAAAGGACGCAGATGCTGTCTATAGATTTCATGCGAGAATGGCAAAGAATAAACAGGATTGTGCAAAACTTTCTTTGTACAAAGTGTACGAAAAATAAAGTATGATTGAGCAATGCACAGTTCTTTATCAATTTTTTTCGGGGAAATGACAAAAAAATAAAACCGACGATACTAGGCTTACTTTGCACCAAACTCAAGAAACATATACAAATACGCTTGAGTGATTCACATCTGCACATGCAAGTCTTCAAGAACCAGAAAAGTAGCTTCGATTTTCTTCACGGCGAGATGCATATGCCATCGATCGGTTAAATCTAAGCGCTCGATCGACAGGACGGGCGTTTTGTGTTTCCACTTCAGCCTGCGCTAGATGGCAGGACAGTGCTGTAAATGTTTGTTTTTTTTAGAACGAGAAGAATTTTTATGTTTATTTTTCAGATAAGCTGGCGCCATGCATAATTTTTGCAATTTGTAGTCTTAGAACCTTGGAGAATAAATGCGTGAAAAATAACTTACCTGTCTTTCACACGTCTTGTCAGCTCTGCCTTTTTTTCCCTTCCACCGTATACTACACCGCACTTGCAGTCTATAAAAAACTAACGATGTCTGCTGCAAGCGATGATAGTACGGTTACATACAATACATCAATTAATTGCTGAATTGTTTTTTATCACTATCGAAGAAAAAAAAGCAAAAAATAAAGGTAACACTACCTTGGGAATACCTTGGTTTCAAAGAAATTGAAATTGGTTGTTGGGGAAAAGATGTGGTGCAGTAACTGTCTCAGATATCTCAGCGAACACCCGAACCGCGCCATAACGAAAGGGAGGGAGGTGGGAGTGAAAGAAGAAACAGAGAAAGAAGAGCCGCAGTGGAGGGCTCTGGAATAATTTCGACCACCTGGAGATCTTTAACGTGCACTGACATCGCACAGCACACGGGCGCCTTTGCAGCTTTTCGCCTCCATCGAAACGCTACCGCCGCGCGTGTATTGGTTTCAGAGGCTGTTGATCTTTTGCGTATATGAGCCCCTGTGCACAGCAACCAGCCTCTGTATTTTCTACCACCTGTGTTCTGCATGCCAATAACGTGAAGCAAAGTATTTGCATATCTATTGATTAGTCCAATTTCTGAATTATTTCACACAACCTTCAGTAATTTAATCGAATTCACGAATCTCTTAATTCGTGAATTAGTTACTGTAGAACTAAATTAAATTATTATTAATTAATTAGTACGTAACTGTGATTACAAGACGCTCTAACAACGGGACGCACGCCATCGGATGTGGTTGAACCGAAGTTAGAGAGAAAACGCGACGAAATGGCAAAGGCATAAAGAAGCGAGCATGCAGCAACATAATCGGCAGCTGTAAGAGAAATGCTTTCGCATTACTGCACTTAAGCACACTATAGTACACACCTGAAATTTTTTAACAATGCATGAGTAACCATAACTGCCGCCACATCGGTGATACAATTTAAAGAGTAAAGTCTCTACTAATCACTATCTACATACTTAATGGGCGCGTACAGGTAACGAACAATAAAAATTAATGGAGCAGTAACCTCACGATATATCCTTAAAAATAAAATGACATCAACAACATATTTTGTGCCTGTAATCGGAAACGGTTACCATAGTACTCCGTAGACAAAAAAGCCTTGCAACTTTTTACCTCTAATTTCGGTTCTTTTTATCTGCATTCATGAGCGAATGCATGCCCTGATATGGTTTGCAACTTTTGAAACATCAACCGTCTCGTGTAAGAGCCTAACACTGTCCATGTTGAGTAATCGAAAACTTACATATGAACGCTTGTCTCTATAAGGGAAGGAAAACAGTGAGCTATTATTTAGAATTCCCGCCAGTGAGACGAGCCGCGTGAATGCGAAAATACATGAAAACCTCAGGCTTGCAAAAATGCCCACTTTCCGAGGACTTTTGTCATTTTCTTCTGGACGAGTGACATTTCAGCTCTAGCACTGAAACAGTCAGCAGCCGACTATTATAATTTATGCATCAAGCACTCATTAGTGCCGCAACAACCCCGAATGGTCACCGCTCACGGGGCGTTGCATAGCCTAACAATTAAAGGGGCTCTGGCTTAACATGCTGCTTTGTAATCTCCAGCGTAGAATTCTGATGAAGAGGCCAAGTGCCTCGCACTGAAAGGCTGACTTTTTGGCGAACTCATTTGCGTTTGTCGAGTCAAACCATTTAAATTCGAGTGCACTCTTCCACAGCTAATGAATTGTTTGTGGCTAAGGTAAGAATTTCGCAAGCGACAGTTTGGCATTATGGCGTACTTAACAGGCGAGGGAACAGCGGTGCAGGCAGGATTTAGTTCTATCTTGATTTACACTCAAGAGTGCCATCTTTCTCCCCCTCGCGGCATTAAAGGGTGCTAGGGAGGGTTTTCTTTTCTTTGCTAAGAGACTGGCGGATTAAGCCACCACTCGTGAATGTGCGCACTTATCTCGAGAAGGTAGCTTTAAGTGCACAGGGGCCATTAGCGAAACATCTTAAATGTAAATGCACTGCCAGCTTGGTTATACAGACCTTTCATTTCTTGCATCGCAGAGGTCATTATGCGTGAACGCGCGCCACAAAAATCGTCGTATTACCTCGATGGAAAAAAACGCGAACAACCCGGCGCCAACACGCCCTGCTGTTGGAATTTATTTTCATCGCGCTTTTACCTGAGTGGTACAAAAAAGAGGTTAGAGTCGTCCTAGAATCTATCATTGACGAGTCTAGGGTCTGTTTTCTATCACCGAACTAGAAGCGCGGTGAAAAAAAATTGAAACAGCGGAGCGTATTGGCGCCGGGTTGTTCTCGTTTCTTTCCATCCAGGCAGTACCACAAAAATGTCTTAGCGTGCTTGGGAAGACACTGAACAGAATGCGGTAGAATGGTTCGCGCATATTTCCAGCTTGAATACCGAATGCAAGGAGAGAAGCAGTCGGAATATTAAAACCGACAGCAGACATGATTTGAAATGGCTTACGCGTCTTTAAGTATTTCTTAACACACTTTCCCCGTTTTTCGTTTTCCTTTCAGCGAACTGGCTCAATAATCTCAGCACTTCGTTGCTTAAGTTATGGCAGACTTTCACAAAAGTGCAAAGTTTAGAGAAATTGCGTTTTCCGTAGCGCAGCTTTCTAGCATGTTCATTCAAAGAACGTCATTATTAGCACCTGTGGAACGGTTCTGGCACAGTTCAAAAAAAATATTTGTGCAGTTTTTTTTTTCACCGAATGGAAAACTTCAAGTTATACCACACAATTTCTGGAGTTCAATTTTCTATTCGATTTAGACGCAAACTTGTAGTATCATATAAATGGTTATCAATCGTAATAGAAATTTGAGATGTAGTCCGCGGTAAGACGAGGCTACCCAACTGGAGGAATACGTGTGTACATCCTGCGTTTTCCATTTTTGCCAACCTTAAACACCAAGCGTTGGCGGCGGTGGCTCAGTGGTTAGCGCGCTCGGCTACTGATCCGGAGTTCCCGGGTTCGAACCCGACCGCGGCGGTTGCGTTTTTATGGAGGAGAAACGCCAAGGCGCCGTGTTCTGTGCGATTTCAGTGCACGTTAAAGATTCCCAGGTGGTCGAAATTATTCCGGAGCCCTCCACTGCGGCACCTCTTTCTTCTTTCACTCCCTCTATCCCTTCCCTTACGGCGCGGTTCAGGTGTCCAACGATATACGAGACAGATACTGCGCCATTTCCTTTCCCCAAAACCAATTATTATTATCATCAGTGACAGTAAACAAACCTGTACGCTCCAGTTTAGTGCCGCTTGACTTAGGGTCCGCCAACTAGGACGGCGACCACGTAATAAACACCAACTTCTAGTGAAAGCTCCTCTGCAGGTAAAGCTTCCTACACCGGCGCGTGTCCGAGGGCGTCGGGAAGGGCACGCTGTAAGCAATGCAGACGCCGTTGCATAAATTCCCCCTTTCGTTTACTTTCTCGCCATGTGCTTCTGAAGGCAATCCGGATGTTTGATGCGTCGGCAATCCGGCTGCCCACTGATCTCCTGCCGTAGAGGATTTGTTTCCTAGTCCTGGAACTTAGGCGCCCTCACTCGCACCTCACCATCGAATCAGCCATCATGCTGAAACTAGATTGGAATAGCGTGGCGAGGAGAGTCCGCGCAAGCGGAGCGATCGAGTGAGGCAGGAATGTCTATATGTAGCCTCCTGAAATGGAAGGCGTAGCGGCGTCCTCCCGCGGCAGCTCAAGATTTCGACGCTATAGAGTGGCTGAGCCTCACGCCCACCTGGAACCCGGCGCAAAGCCAGATCCAGGCGGCCGTGTTGCACGTTTCACTTGTCGCTACCCCACATAACGGATCACACTGAGGGCGTTTGGAAGTGTTTGGAGGCTTGTAACAACCGGGCGACGCTCCCGGTTGTTAAAAGCACAAATGTGCACACGGCGTCCTTGAGGCGTTTCTAAGCGTTTCATGGCATGCCCCTTGCGTCCTATCGGATGTCAACGAAGGTGGCCGATTGTGCGAGGCAGGGCTTGCGTGCGCGAGGTGGAGCCCACAGCTTCTCCGGGGTGGTCGCAGGCACGGCGTCGCTGCGAAAAAACTGCAACCTTTTAAGGAGTGTCCCTTTCATCATCTTGTGAGACTATTGTGCATTGGGAAGCGGATAAAACTTCCCATACGGACTTTTATATATATATATATATATATATATATATATCAAAAGTGATTTCTGGCAGCTGATTTGGTCAATATAAAATCACCAAAAATTGAAGAAACATAACAGAGTTTAATTCACGACGTTTCGGCTGCAGGACCAGCCTTTTTCGAGTTCAGTACAGCGTACTATATATATATATATATATATATATATATATATATATATATATATATATATATATATATATATATATATATATATATATATATATATATATATATATATATTCTATCGTATGCTTCAATGCGTACGAAATTAGCGTCACTTTCTGGCAGCGCTGTTATTCTTCCTGTTGCAATAATTGCAAGGAAACTATTATATAAAAAGGCGCCTTTTGCGTAACTTTCTACGACCTGCATTCCGGAAAAAAGGAGCGGCAGCGTCGTCTGCTTGCGACAGCCTAAAAGAGTTTAAACGAGTTACCCATACTGGCACCTACCATTCGCGGGTTCGAATTCCACTTTCCGCGTGTGTTTCTCGGGGTGTGTACGGACAGACAACAAACGGGCGGACGGCCAACAATCTGCGTACAGAGAGAGGTGAAATATGTAGCCGTCTAATGCTTTCCTGTAATAACATTACAAGATTTCTCATGGCTGCTTCCAGTCATACTTAGATAAGCTTATCTATAGCACAAGAGTTGCAATGCACATAGAGTTCATGATTTGTCGGTCCTGAGCTAATGCTAAAGCAGAGGTGGGGTGAAAAAATTCACGAAATAAAAGCAAATGTACAAGTAATATATTAGCAGAATTACCGGGCGTGTTCTGTTATAGTATTTTATGCAATTTCTTGGAATTATCCGCCAAAGTGAGCCATGCGGTGAAGGAAACACACGTAACAAAATAAATTTACTGTGCCTTAAAGGGTGACTAAAATATCATTGAATGCAGACATTTAATTTCGAATCATGCTAGGCGGGGTAGCAGAATTGAGATAGAGGTGAAAAGCAAAAAAATTGGCAGTGGCTTAACTTGGCTAACCCTGGAATTCAACGAAAAGCAAAAGGCTCGTCCATGGCAGCTCCGCTACACACTCGCGACTGCTGTTCTAATATACCCACAATGCCCACACGACCACGTGGCTATGACGTCGTATCGCATGATCTTTTGACATCGGATGTCATCACGTTGCCTCACATCACCCCATCGAATGTTCTTAAGGTCAAAGGTCAACACAAAGGTCACTCATTGTCAAAGATCATATAAAGGTCATAGGTCAAGGTGAGGGGTGAAGTTTTCGACACCGCAACTGTAAACGCGTATGGTTATACATGGCTAACGTGGTATGGCTGAAGGTCGTTCAAGGGCATTCTCCAGCAATCTATTATTTAGGCATACGTGATCACGGCTGTCTGCAGACAGCATAATTGCGAAGAAGAAATGTACGCTGCACAAGTACCGTTTTGAGGTTAACAATAATTATATGATGAAAAACCGGCGTTAAACAATATCTGATCCTGGAAGAGTCAAACTTAAAAAAATGTCGTGGCCTTGTACCATCCACTTTTACACAATTAAAGCTCGTGAGAGGTGAATTTGATCTGTATCAAAAAGGAAACAAGGCAGAAACCACGACTCGGGCGAGAGAGACGACTGTGTTCCTGTTGTGGAGCTTTGTTTCGCTAGTTAACTTTTGATACGGCTGCTGCAGACGGCGCAGGCTGGGCTTCGCAATTTTCATTGTAATGCTGAAGAATGAGATCCTTGTGGACGAAACGAATATGTACGAGGCGTGTTCAGAAGTGGTGAAAAAGTTCTTAACGGTGGCTGTTGCGGGTGAGATTCATAAAACACGTTGGTGTTGTGCGTGACTCTTGAGCAACCACCGGCAGCAAAAAGACCACGCGTGACGATGCCTTTTCATCATCCACAACCCATCGGCGCCATGGTTGTAAAAAAAATCGGACACATGATTTTAACTAAAGCTGGATTTGGACCCAGTTTTTTTTTCTATGTTTGACTTCATTACTGCGTTACTCATGGGTACGACTAAAATCGGACTCTAAAGTGAACCCTGCCTCTAGGTGTGGTTTCTCCGTTTGGTGTTCGTACCCGTGAATGTCGCACTAATGAAGTGAAAGATGATGTGCCGCTCCATAAATTAGAAATGTAAACCTTCTGGGAAATTTATCTTCAACCTGCGGTCCCTCCATATGAAAAAAATAACTGCGGGATAAAATTATTTTAATAATTATGCAATGTTTACTACCGAGTGGAAACAAATATTCGCCGCTTAAGACCAACAGGAGTACAAATTCGTTTGAAGCAACAAAGATAAGTTCCAAATATACATTCTGAGGCCGTCCTTAAGAATGAATTCCTATATTGCAGACCCGGTAAAAGTGATAGAAGCGCGTTTGTCACAAGGAGGCTCCAACACTGATCGATCTGAAAATAAATATTTCGGCCCTGGAGCAGTCAAATCCAGAGTTCAACCAGTTTGAGGCTTTTGCCCATGAGATCAACAACGGCGCAAGGTTTGCATAACGTGCTATAGTTGCTGAGAAGAAAAAAGACTGTAAACTTTGGAACATGCAAGCATTGACAACCCCAAGTGTTCTCATTAGGATTCGGCATGACGCTCTCCTTATTCCTTAACATAAAATTGCGTAGGAACTGTTGCATAATGAGTTGTTAGACTCGCATTTAAAAGAGGAGAGATTGAAATGTGATCATTATTTAGGATGCGGTTTAACGGCGAGGAATGATGACTGGTCGTGCCTTTGTTCCACCGGTATATGATTTATTTTTATTTATTTCTTATCCCGTACTGGCGACCAAACATGGTTGAAGCACAAGATGTAGATGTCAGAAAATGCAGTACAGATAATTATACAAAGCCGTGTAACGTACAGTCGCGCATAAAGAAGCCATAAAAAAAAAACAAATAATGAACGTCAACAACATAGCCCATGTTCGACAACGCTAACTGACGGTTCAAATCACTTATAGGGGCCAAGCAGAACAGAATCTTGCGGAAATGTGTTACAGAATGATCATAGTAAGAAAAAATGAATATAGCTGCCGTGGTGACTCAGTGGTTGTAGCGTTTGGCTTCCGGCCCGAAATACGTGGGTTAGATCCCGGCCGAGGTGGTCTCATTTCGATGGAGGCGAAATAATAGAGGCCCGTGTAGTGTGCGATGTCAGTGAACGTTAAAGATCCCCATGTGTCTGAAATTACCCAGAGCCGTTCACTACGGCGTCCCTGATTGCCTGAGTGGCTTTGGAACACTAAACCACATCAAACCAAACCGGAAAAAATACTCATAGAGATACGTACGAGGAAAAAGTGGTTCAAGATTGTGTTCATGCTTATGACGAGCATTTGCAGATGAGTGTTTAATCATGAATTCTTGGGGATGTATGCCTAGTTTTGGAAATTATAAGCTACTGCGAAATTTATTTCGAGCAATTTTTGTAAGTTCTTTCAAGCACTCCACCTATGCTTCATGCAACATAGCACACGGAGACGCCCTGCGTCTCCATATTTAAGTAAATGATCGGCCCATATTTAAATCCGGGCATACATACATTCTCCGCTAACCTGTCAGGTTTTTCTATTTTCTCTTATCTACCGTGGTGTGAGTGTCCCACAATATGCTTGTGTACTCTAGAAGAGGTCTAACAACCGCTTTGTATGCCTTGTTTCTCAGCTCCCTTGGTGACATTTTTAATTTATATTTTATGAAGCGATTTTATGAAGCCGAATTTGCGCGCTTATTACTACCCAAATGAACGACATACCAAACAATACAAGGTAATTTTCGTTCATTAGTTCGATAAGAGACTATCAACTTTTTTCAGCAAAGAAACAGAAGTGATGGGCGGAACAAATTGAAAGAAATTGCAAGAGCGGGCTTTAACCTTGTGAACAAACTTCAATAAAGCCCAAACTTCGCCCCGAGGCCTGCAGTTCTTATGTATATACGCAAAGGAGATTCTTCTGATACGAGCGATGACGAAATCGAGGGATGAAATGAGGCAGATCCGAGAAGGGCGCAGACTCGAAAGGGAAGAAGACTGCACAAAGGCCAGAGTGTCGTCAAGGCGCAGTTGCTATGGCAACGAAGGCGCAAGAAGAATACAGTGCGGAGGGCGTCGGGTGTAAGCGTTACAGGATAGCCAAACGTTGCAGCGGAACTATAAACATATAAACGAATAAGAACAGATTAAGAACAGAAAAAAAGATTGCACCAAAAAATACACGCAACGTGAAGCCACTTAGGCAGCAGGCGATGAACGTGGAAAATGCGAGCGTCCGAATTGATTGCCCGCTGAAATCGAAGGCGGGCCTCCAGCCTCGCGCTTCCAGAGGCTCCACGCATGCCGGGCTAGGAAAAGGGTTCGGGTCGCAGCTGTTAGCGCGGCTGGCCTGACACTGGGGCGGAAAATCACGCCGCTAGGCAGCCTGCGTAGGGCGATACATGCGAGCGCAGGGCGTGGTACAAGCACGCAGCTTTATCGACGTATCCAAGCCTGGCCCTTCTGAGATGGTGGTTCGCAACCTTCCGCTCTGGCAGACTTCTTAAGTGGTCGATACTTTTGCTTCGAAATATGGGGGATCACAATAGCCCTGCCAGCTGTTGAGGTCTTGGTGGCTTGTAATGTTTCAAAATATTTTATATTACCCATAGCATGAAACAGGCCACATGTGCGTTAAGTCCTCTCAGGACGGTCACCGTAGGAATGCAGGTGTGTATAGGTCCCATCAATGAAGTGGTATTTTTAATGTGAGAACAAGAGTGAGTGCGATTGCATGCGTTAAATGACTACTGGATTGGCAGCCATGATATGGCACGCATAGAATGTAAAAATTGATAGTTTTGAATTGATATAAAATCCCACGGGCTATAACAAAGGCTCAAAGGGAAGGTGCGAGGATAATATATATGACTTGAGGCTCTTCAACGTGCACACAGATCTTGGGAAAGGTTTGTGTATTCATATGTATTAAGAGAAAATTCTTGGTCATGAGGCACGCCGCAGAGGTGCTCTCCGGATTCATGTGGACCACATACCGTTCAAGAATGAAGTGCGATTTCACCGTGTTTGTGTTTGTGAAAATGCTACTTGCTTGAAAGAACGTGCACCAAATACAACACACAACTTTTATTTCGTTTATACAACCCCTTGATTTGACCCACAGACACATTACGCGCACGCCAGCGAGCAAGCCTGCACACACACACACACTTCATCTTTTTAAAAGCTTGGCTACATTAAGCTTGGACTCTTGGTATATATTTGGCTTCAAACCGTAGGTACGGCCATAATGGCTCTTGCCAGTGTTTGTCCTGGACAGCTTGTGTTTCACTGTTTTTATGGGATTGTTTTGTGATACCATATTGTGAACAGATGCGATAAATGAAAATTAAATACAAAGGAAAAAAAGGGTTCCTTCCATGAAAAGCGGAAGTTTTCATGGGTAGGTACGTTTTAAACGGTCCAAGACAATCACTTTAACTTTCGAAGGTTGACCTTCGAGTAGCCATAATTAGATTACGCTCATTTCTCCTTCTAAGAGCCGCTGAGACGCTATTCGTTACGTTAACGATAGAACTAAACCCAGAAGTGTGTCTTACCCTTATGATGACCTCCACAGTTTTATGCAAATGTGGGTAGCTTTGAGCTTAATCAGAAATGGTTCCGAATGCTAAAATATATAGGCTGATTTTTTTAAAACGTTTGCAAATATTTATTTTCTGACACCGGTGAGAGAGAAGTCGATGCGGTCTGTTAAGCTGGATTTTACAGCAAAGCGGACATTATGTACCTCGTATGGATCAATAACTAGATGAATACCTAAATAAACTAAACAATTAACTCTTTATTCGTGTTTTTAAACGGCACGATTGCATTGCGAAACTGATGTCGATATTGAAGGTGAGCCCTGTTTCTAAATTTTCTTAATCGGAAATACGGTTCGAAATAGTGATCATTAAAAAAATAATTTTAAGGCTTGTTGAGCTGGTTTTCCCTCATTACCTAATTATGCAATGGCACCGCTGCGCGTGGTCTCATTACCGAAATCAAGTTAACTTCTTTCACATCATCAAATGCACCAACTGCGCCTGCATTTGATGCGTGAAAAGTGTGAGAGACGCCATTTTTTAAGTATGTAATAAGGAGAGCCAACTCTTACGAGCTTTCAAATGCGTACATTTGACGTTCCATATTTCGAAAAAAATCACTGAGAAATAAAATTTAAAAACGCAGCTCACCTTCGATGTTGACAGCCATCAATTTCGCAGTATATTCTTGCCTCCTAATATCAATGTTATCATGTTCATTAGTTAATTTTAGTTATTCGCCTTTTCATTTCTCTTTATCGTAGTTACCGAGACATAGTATGAAAATAAACACCGAGTGCTCAGTCTTCGAGGTTACACATCTTTCTTTTTAAGCCGCTTTAGCAAGAGGGCTGGCGAAGTCATCATAATGGCAAATAAAATATGCAAAATCCAGTATTTCCAAGCAATTTACCGAAACAGTAGAAGACTACGAGATACTTACTATTCAGTACAATACATGTGTATTTCCTGTTGTCTTCCGACCACCACATTAAAGTGTTAGTTTTTTTTTGCCGTACCCTGAGAAATATTTTAGCTGTGTCAATGACCACAGATATGATGCAGTACTTGGTGGCCATTTAAACACATGTTTCTTGGATACCTCTCCTGCTAGCAAGAGACGTCGCTCAAAGTATAGACGCAAAAGCTTTTTTTTTGAAGTTATCACAGTTACTACAGTGTTCTCAAAATTTGATGTATGCGGATGACACTGGACTTGTTTTTAGTACTTACCGGCCACTTACTTCAGTCAATGGAAAATGCTATAAAAAGAACTGTTACGCATTTCGACTTTGTTTCACAATAATCACCAAGAATATAACGCGGAAAAAACCAAATACGCCATTTTTTATTCAAAACGAAGGGTATTTGTTTCAAGTGTTTTTCTTTCTACATGTGTTGGAAACGTTGTTATGTTATTGAAAATCTGCTTTCCTTCAAATATTTAAGACTTATATTTGATTGTCACCTAGCTTGGAAGGAAGAGGTTTATCGTGTGTGTAAAAAGTTGTGTACGATTGTTTTACGTTGGCAAAAGCGTGGCAGCACTTTCCGCACAATATCCTCATGTCACAGTCACCTTAATTACTGCAGTGAGTCATGGGGAACAATATACAAAACATATTTATCATCATTGTTGAGACTTCAAAAACGCGCTTTGAAACCATCAGATTTATTCCTTCAGAAAGTTTTTACAATAACATTTTTGACCGACTGTAAATCATGTCGTTTACAGCCTTACGCGATTACAAAATATTTCTTATTGTTAAAATATAAACACCGACTACCTCCTATCTCTTTGTTACATTTAGTATACCCGTACGCAACGCTAAGTAAGCCAGTACTATAAATTTTAATCTTCCCGTTTTTCACAATGTGTACGGTGAAAGACAAATAGAATTTGCAAGAGCGAAAATTTGGAACTCGTTGTCAATGGAAATAAAGAAAAGCTGGAAATTTTAAACTTACATGGAAGCGAAATTTTCTCGGAATCGAAGCAAGGCTACAACACTAGTTTTCTTCAATGCAAAGTTTGACCTACATGTTAGCATTTGCATTGGACCGCTGAGTAGCCTCAGTGGCTATCGGTTCAAATATCGGTGTACAAATTCCCTAGTTGTCACTGAATAAAACTTCTTCAATCTTCAAGATGTTGAGAAAATTCTCTAGTCATTTAAAGATAGCAAAAGTTGTGACGTGCATGCCTTGTGAATCCTTGCATTGAAGCAAGTAGCTAGCCTAATCCGGACACCACTGGCACACATTATAAATAACGTGTTTGCTTGTGGCGTCTTTCATCTAAACTTCAAATCTGAAATGTAGCTTTAGTACGTAAAGGTGGGAACAAATAATTGTTATCTAATCACCGATCACTCTCTATTTTCCCAGTATTTTTTTAATTCCACAGAAAAGTAACTACATGAACGCATGATTAGTTTTAATAATAAATATAGCACATCAACAGATTCTCAATATGGGAGCCGCCGTGGTTGCTCAGTGGCTATGGCGCTCGGCTGCTGACCCGAAATACGCGGATTCGATCCTGGCTGCGGCGGTCAAATTTTGATGGAGGTGAAATTCTAGTGGCCCGTGTACTGTGCGATGTCAGGGTACGTTAAGGAACCCCAGGTGGTCGAAATATCTGGAACCCTGGACCGCTTGCAGTTAACCTCTGCATTAATGACATGCTAAGAACTAGCGCCAAAGCCAAGTTGGTTAAGTATGCAGATGACACGTGCCTGTTTTTTAGAGCACCAACTACTTCACAATTGACACTAAACGAGAATGAACCACTTTCAAGAATTTTTGAGTGAAGTAGAGCATGTCTATCAATGGATCCAAAAAAGGCTAAATCTATTTTATTAGGAGCCAAACAAAAAGCTTTTGACGTACAACCGAATGTCATGCTTGAGCATACATTAGTAGAAATAGTTTGGACAGTAAGATACCTTACAGTCATTATGTAGGAAAATATGTCATGGGTTCTTTATGTCAATAACCTTTGTTGTGCAATTCTAGGGCTATTGTAATGCTGCCTAAATTTCGTTACGTATTGCCAGGCGCGGTTAAGAAGCTAATATATAATCTGCTATTCTTTCTCTTCTCTACAATCACAATTCTTTCTCCCCTATACGAACGTTTACAAACATTGTTAAATTGCAGACATTACAAAAAGAAAGCGAATCGAATTATTGCTGCGTACCATTTAACATTCACAGGAATCTCATTTTTCATGGGTTTCAAACTGTGCCAGCAACGAAAATATATGAAGGAATACAATCCGTCTTTTTCATTCTTAAGGCAGGACAACAAACAATTTTTAATATACTTGCAGAACTGGCAATAAGAACTAATGCTTACACAATTAGAACGAATGAATCGTGGTACACACCCAGTTCTGGCACTAATTATGGCAAACAGATGCTTCGATATCGTACTCCCCCCATATTAAACTGGAACATCATAAATTCGCCTCATTTACCTAATATAGCATGAAGTTTATCACACAGCGTAACTTTATTTCATTTTTTCATGTATCTTGCCCAGTTTTTGGTTTTGATAATTTATTTAGAAGCTTCCTTTTGAAATTATTCTTTTATATTCTCTGTTGGCAATGCTGTAATATTAGCAAACTATGTATTGCTCTTTGATTTTTTATTTTCATAAATAACGATGTATTTATTGTGTGCGTTACCGTTGCGTTGTAAAGGGGGCACAGTTCCCGTCAAGTCACTAACTAGCTTTCTGACTCTGCCGCCTGGCATCAGTAGCTCGAAACAAATATTTTATTTGATTTTATATTCTTTTAACTACTGATCCATATGACGAACGTTATGTCCGCCTTCCTGCACCATCCAGCTGGACGGGTCACACCGACCTACATCTCAAAATTTTTAAATTAGAAATCTGAAAATTATAAGAAAAATCGCCCTGTGGCAGCGTGTTAAAAAAGCTTTCTTCCCAGGCCACCGAGTTCCCTTTCATAATATCAAGCAGAGGTGCTTCGCCCGGAAGAGACAACCGCGCTAAGCGGCCCTTTTGATCCCCGTTCTTTCCCGTCCTCGTTTCTCAAGAGTTTTCGCGTTCCGCAAGAATAGCGCTCAATGCGATGCGGCGATTACTCGGCACAGGAGCGAAAATAAAAAGAAAAGCTGTGCTGCAACGTGGGAAAAAAAAGCCCCCCCCCCCCTCTCCGACTATAGGGCGGGAATGACAGGAATTCCGTGCTGGGTAATAATGGCGGCTTGCAGGTTACGCCGTAAATGGCCGATTAAGAGGCGAAGGCGAAGAATTTCCTTGGCTTCGGCGATAAAGTAGTACACGTAGAGTGCTGGTTGCCTAAGCACCTTGCAGAGCGGAGGAGGAGGAGGAGGAGGAGGAAAACTTTTATTTCTATTTACAGTGAGAGGTCGATGGGGCGAGCCGGAAGGGCCCGTCCCTTACAAACACAAGGAGGGAGCC
>JARKHS020026456.1:0-26279 GCA_030143305.2 Amblyomma americanum | reverse complement strand
TTTTAGATTTCGTCTTTTTTCCAGCTTTATCCTCACTAATGAGGAAATTCACACCTAGTTGTCTTCTTTCCGCTCATCTAACCTCCCAACTTCGCGGAACTATTGCAACCCTATTCAATACCTACTATTTCTTCGAACACCACTGCTGAATTATCTTCATCGGATAATGTTGTAGGGTTTAATGTTGCGAGGTTTGGTTTGCAATACCTGTCTGTCCGTAGTCAGAGATTCTTAGCATTCTCCGCTGTGTAACAGGTGCGACTGCTGCTCGGTCAGTTCATCCGCAGACGGTGAGGTCTGAGCGCCGAAGGTTAACTGGTGTATTTATTTAGGGGGTTGTGGCGAAGTACCACGCCACAGACGCCTTATTTTGTTCTGTTGAGAAAGTGTGTTCTCGGCTCCGGATACCGATATCAGGCCGCCCCGTCAGACCTGGTTAGGATTTATTTATGCGGTGAAGAATTGCGCGTGGTTCAGGATTCGAATCGCAATGCTCTTGAAGACGAGGCGGATTATGAACTACGTTGTCCCGTCAATCATCAGGAATCCACGTGCACATGCGAGCCGTTTAGTTCTCTGTATGTTTCTTTTCTCCTTCTGAACTAGCGTTAATTCTTCGGAAATTGCATTTATTACCCACCATTTTTTCAAACATTACGCTTAATTTATGCTCACTGGGTAATGTTCTGATTTGAAACCTTGCCAGGCACTGTTTACTGTATCTGAACATCCCATGTTCTTGAAACCATAAGCGGGGTATTGGTGGAGATTTTTGTTTAAAAAATGAGCGAAAGATGATATTTTTCACGCGAACCTTAGCGCCATCTAGCATGGTGTAGTTTGAACTACAAACTTTTTATAATACAGAAATTAAAAATCAGATCTCTTGGGTTTGACCATTAGAAGAAAACTGAAGACACCGTAATACATCATGAACATTGTTATGCTATATAAGCATTTGTTTTTTTCTTTTTCTAGGTGATTATTCAAAAATTTCTGAGGAAGATAAAAAGAAATTGCATGTAATGAAGCAGGTAAGCCCGTCAACAATTCGTTGTACAACCATGGCTCAGCCACTACAGGGCTGGGAGCCTGCTCAGGGACTTCATTTCGAAGGGGCATGACCAAAAAGTGGCTGCGATATTGAGATTTTAGCGCTCATTTCAAGTCAATTCCAAAAAAGCGTGCATTCATATCTCCATGTTTTGCCAAGACATACTGACTAATTGAGAAGAATCTTTTGTAGAAAACATCTCTTTGAGACAGCCAAAAACTTCTTTATAAAACAAAAAGAGAAAATCAGTTTGTCTCCACAGTCTGTCCACAGGAAAGCATGCACTTTATGGCGAAGGAAACTGTCTCTAGTTAATACGGCAAGAAAAATTTATGGCGTATTCTTATAGGCTTCTTGCTCCATCAAAGCGAAGAACATGCTTCAGTGGGCGATTCGGATTAAGGTATTGAGTTATTGATGGACTTCGATCCTATGGCTCCTGGACTCCTCAGACATCTTGGTCCTTAGCGGAAGCACAGAGCTCCCCCGGATTACCTATTCCGTAAGAAAATAGGGCCTTAAGAATATGTAGATAACCGAATCGACTCCCTATTCACCGTAGTGAAATTTCGGAGGCCCTTGCTTTAGATTAGACTCCATTGCAACGTTTTCTGGCCTTGGCAGGAAAGCAAAAGAGTCCAAACAGGACCTGCTGCTTAAATAGTGCTATACAGTATCTTGCATTTGTTATTTTTCTCCTAATACACAGTAGATGGCCAGGATTCGTTATTTCGGTATCATTTTGATGCATCTGCCAACTGCCACTGTTATAAACTCAGATAAAACAGTTTGCTTGATTACTACGGAGTTTCTAAACGCATCTTCTTACAGAAAACCTTGTATAGAATGCGCCACCTATACCGACGGTTCATTGTAGCTATCATAAAGAGATAGCGCACCGCGCATGCAGCTATGCGCAGAGCCCTGACCTCAAACTATTTGGAGGAATGACACAGTTGCAGACGCTCCGCCCCTCTGTCGTTCCTTTATTAACCTAGAATAGTTATTTCCGAGCATAGTAATCGAAGACAACAAAGCCAGCTCATCATAAGAAATTAGAACCACTAATCAGTACCAGTTTTTCGTAGCTAGTGATTTCAATGGTTAAAAGGTTGATTAAAAAATAAAGAAAAAGCGCGGCTATCTTCAAAGAAAAAAGACGCATCCACATCATGAACTAAAAAATGGCTGTTGTCCATGTTGTACATTTGTTCTCACAGAACTTGGAGAAAGAGAGAGATATAAAGAAAAAGGAGAGGAGAGATGCTTACCAGAAGGGTGTTCTGGTTTTCTACCTGCACTCGGGAAGAGAGAGAATGATTGATAAACGAATAGCTCTTGTTGCGCTTTCAGCATTGCTAAAATTATAGACCCTCCTCAAAAGGTAACCTTCTGTGTGAACCGAGACAAACTATGGTGCCACATTTGCTACAGCAAGAACTTTATACAATATCGCAAGTTTTTTTAGCGCTTACTGTTTTCTACGTTAAAAAGGAACATATCGGATTTACAAGCTCACAGTTAAACAAAGGGCTGAAGGAACAAATGAATAACAATGAGGCAATTAAGTCGCATCTGCTTACATAACTGCCAACTTTGAGTTTGCTTAGAGGGCGTACCTTATCTAAGCATTAGGAGCCACTTTTTAAGTCTCAAGGAGTTATCAATCCTCTTGAACATCAAACCGTTAGAGGTGTCATGGAGGCGACAAAGATTGTACGCGCAGGGAAGAGTGTGAATAATGGCATCCCTCGCGCTATCAAAACAAAGGCGCGCACTTTTACTTGTTTGGTTTTCCTCACCAAAATTAGATTTATTATGTTGTTCTTGTGGTCCTTAAGAACGTCTGTATAAATGATGCTCTGTCTTCTTCCTTTCTTGCTATCATTTCATCGCACCGCAGAAATCATGCCTCTGCAACAAATAAACAGTTGGACGTCAACACTCGCGAAGCTATGGCCTGTTTTGTCCAGTACCCATTACGGGCTGCTTATGTGGTACGAACAATCAAAGCACCATTCAAGTTTCAGTTTGAATGTTTAGTTATGCGGTCATTCGTTTTTTTTATATTATAAGCTCTCCGTAGCTCTTTATACGGAACGGGTTGACAACACAGAGCTTCTTTTTTGTTTCTTCGATTATGTTCCTTCCTTGAGGCTGTCATCAAACAGCTTTATCGATTTCTTCATGGCGAGAAAAGGGAGTAAGTAGATTTTTCATGAATTGTAGACGCCCTCACCTGTTTCTACGGTGCTCTAGACTGTCGTAGCTGCTTTGGCCACCTTATCGCACAACTGGTCGACAGATTTAAACTAAGCGCTGCCGAGAGCGGTCATTAGCAAAACGTTTGACGAACACCGAGCATGCTTGTTGCTACAGCCGCCGAATTGTTCTGTATTTGTTGGCCGCTAAATAGCCCAATAAATAGTTCCTTCAGCGTGAGGGCTCATCTGTTCTGCTCGGCGTTGTCGCCACCTTGAGATATCATTTCGTTTATTTCAAATACAGCTGTTCAACAGCACAGACAGACTTTTGTTGCTAATGGCGAAGAATGGGTCACAACATCTGCTTTCGACAATGTGTTGGACGTCTCAGAGAACCGGCCTTGTAGAGCGTGGATTCTGCCACGTTATTCGATACAGGAACGAGAGTAACCTCATCACGGTAAGAAATGTATTAAAGAGAGATTCAGTTCTGGCTTTGAAAGAGGCCTAAGAGCTACGTTTTTAATGTCGTTACAATTATACCGGTGTCTGGACACTTTGGCAGAGACAGACAAACTTTAGATAGGAATGTAGAAATGAGCACTACATTTAAGTATTTCAAAGTACCGTTATTGAAGGTAACATAGTTGAAGCTTTAATTCATTCAAGTGAACAGGTACTCGAGTGCGTGATTCTTTACCTTAGAACCCGTGTCCTGAAGCGGTATTAAGTTATTTGTGACCTTCGTTTCATAAAACCACAGAACTTCCAAGCGATTTTACAAGACGTTTCGCCTGCTCTTCATTTTGCAATAAACGCTGATATGCAGTGCTATGAACTCTAACATATCGTATAAGAACTTATGGCGTACAGAAAATAAGAAAAATCTGAAATCCTAAATAGAAGTGCCATCTGGTTGTCTGCACTGTAAATGAGAGGATGAATAGATTGGGCGTATGAGCAGATAGTTCAAATTTGAAGATTATTGCGCACTAGAGCATGCGATAAGGGTACAAGAAAGCGACCAAGCCTAATGGTAAATTTCACGAAGTACACAGGGCACCTGGCGTGATGGAGTGTTCCACCATTATGTGGGACTGTCTCTGAATGCAGGGTTGTTAAAATCAAGCTTTGTTCAAATTTCAGATTAGGCTTGCTCTTGTCTTTATATAGTGACCACGTATCGTGCGCCAAACAACATTTCACTTTTTGAAGGTGTGAAGTAATAAACCAGTGCCAATGAATAAATCTCTGTATGCTATTTCAAATCTCTCGGCGTGCTTGTGCCGATACCATGTCCAACATTCTTGGAGAAATAATTCTACAATTGTAAAACTGCAACGTACTGGCACATATATATTGAAGGTAACAGCCCATTTCTCTGGTATATAGCACAAGCTTTCTTTTATACTGTTTCCACCCGTCGGATCAAGCTATTAAGACTGCCAGAAAACCAATGAGGAACGATTTTTATAATCGCAAAAATTGTTTATGGTTTATGGGGTTTTAACGTCCCAAAGACGCCGTAGTAAAGGGCTCTGGAAATTTCGACCACCAGGGGTTCTTTAACGTGCACTGACATCGCACAGCACACGGGCCTCTAGAATTTCGCCTCCATCGAAACTCCACCGCCGCGGCCGGGATCGAACCAGTGTCTTTCGGGCCAGCAGGCGAGCAACGTAAGCACTCAGCCACCGCGGCGGCCTTAGCAGAAATGATAATAGCAAAATATTCAAACCTGCCGATGGGGAATCTGCCAATTTATTCACTATTGAAATCCAGTGTTTGAAGAAAACTTGTCTGGTCGGGGTGAATCATAAAATGTGACATTGCGGACGCCGGCCACAACACAGAGAAATAATACAGCATGTTATCGACTGGGACAAGGCACAAGTTCTTGCGACAGAAAAGAAGAAATTCCCTCGCCTTCACCTGCAATCTTTAACGATACAAACTACCTGTCACACCTTGAACAGAAACTGCGGAAATCTGGCACCTGCTTACGCACGCTCCCTGCGCCCCCTTTTCAAGCTTTCATAAGCTCGCGCACACGCTTCTCGTTTTTTACTGTGAACAAGGCTCCCGTATGGGTAATAATAATAATTGGTTTTTTTTGGGTAAAGGAAATGGCGCAGTATCTGTCTCATATATCGTTGGACACCTGAACCGCGCCGTAACGGAAGGGATAAGGGAGGGAGTGAAAGAGGAAAGGAAGAAGAAGGTGCCGTAGTGGAGATCTCCGGAATAATTTCGACCACCTGGGGATCTTTAACGTGCACTGACATCGCACAGCACACGGGTGCCGAAACGTCTTTTGTGCATTTATTTTCTGTGTTGTGATCGGCGTCTGCAATATCACATTTTATTGTGTATTGTAGCGAAATATTTAAAATATATATAAAAAATAGCACTAATTCAATATTTCTCATTCAAAAATGCCGTTGTGCACAATTTTTGGGCTAGCACAGTGTCCATGTGCGTTTTGCACAGAATTTCTGATGAATGACGTTGATTATGAGGACTATTATTATAATGCGTGAACGATAAAAAAAAGACGCGCGATGTTTTACGTTTACCACTACACGCGGCGAAACCGCGCTACTCTCAGAGCTTTGCTAAGAGAACGAGTAAGCCAGGGATGTTTCACAGCCGCTGGTTTTTAGTTAGCAAGGCCCTTTTCAGTTTATTTGTCGTTATCATTTTAGTAAAGCACGCGTTGCTTCAAATCACGTGGAATATTTCCGAACTCTCTTGTTTCGGAGCAACCGCGCATTGTGCGCTGAATTATTACAGCTCTCCGTTCTGAATAGCGGCTGTTTTGAGCGCGACAGGAGCACTGAGTGCGTAGTGCGCACAGATCGTGCTTTGCGCCAGGCGATACCTCTGTCCTCATAGGGTGGGGCACAGGATGTAAAAAAAGTGACAGGATTTTAACGTAGTCAGCGTAGTAAAACCGCAGTGCACTGTCATCATTACAATCCTCCTACAACTCGTCATCATCATCAACCTGACAACGCCCACTGCAGGGCAAAGACCACTCTCATGTCTCTTCAATTAACGCTGTTATTTGCCAGCTGCGCCCAGCGTATGCCCGCAAACGTCTTAATCTGAACGGCCCACCTAACTTTCTGTCGCCTCCCACTACGCTTTCTTTCAATGCAAAATTGAGTGCGAAGGTAGGCAAGACGCTGGGTGGCGGCCAGGTGGTAGGCGACTATGGGTTAGGTTGTCAGAAAACAGGGGAGAATTAATTAGTAGAGTCCGCAAGTAGAAATAATTTACGAATCATTAATGCCTTCTTCCGCAAACGAGAGAACAGGAAGTGCAGTTGGAAGCAGAAAATGGTGATGCTAAAATTGAAAGAGACATCATAATATGCGCTCACCCTGGCGTTGTCCAGGATGTGGAGGTAGTCGGGAAGGGGCGCTGTAGCGACATCAGAAAGGTAAGGTCTCGAATTAGCTTAGACTTGAAGAGGGAACGGAAGAAGCTAGTGAAGAGGAAGTCCATTAACGATTTAGCGGTACGAGGGAAAGCAGAGGAATATCAGGATTCGGATGCAGAACAGACATTCGGCTTTAAATGAAGAAGACGATATTAATGTTCAAACGATGAGCGATAATCGGTCAGCTATCAATAAGGAGTGCGCCACAGAAGTACACGGTAGTATGGTTCGAAAGGATACCAGAAAGCTATTTCAGGAGACGAAAGATCTGATAAATAAACGCCAAACATGAGGGCGTATAACCCAACAAACAGAATAGAACTGGAAGAGCTATCGAAGTTAATAAATAAGCAGAAGGTAACCAACATAAGGAACTTTAATACGGCGAGAATTGAGCATGCCCTCAAGAGTGGAGGCAGCCTAAAAGCGGTCAAGAGGAAACAAGACATAAGTAAAAATATATATATTCGTGAAGGGCAATGCCATATGCAATATGAATAAGATAGCTAAATTAGCCGAAGAGACCAACTCAAATCTATACAGTAGCCAACATAATCGGAACGTTACTGCGACAGGCAGTAGCGCACAGTAGTGCTTCGTCCCGCCAGTAAAGAAAGAGGAAGTAACGAAAGCCTTAGGAGCAATGCGAAGGGCAAAAACAGCTGGTGAAGATCAGGCAACAGCAGATCTGTTGAAGGACGGAGGGGAAATTGTGCTAGAAAAAGTAGACACCCTCTAAACACAATGCATCATGACCTCGAGCATATCAGAAGCTTGGAAGAACGCAAACATTGTCTTAATTCTTGACAAAGAAGAGGCCAAGGACTTCAAAAATTACAGACCGATCAACGTACTGTCTGTTGTTTACATGGTAATCACTAATAGAGTCAGGGCAAGCTTAGACTTCAATGAACCAGATGGTCAGGCAGGCTTTCATAAAGGATATTCCCTAATAGATTATGTTTGTCAAACGAGCCCCTCACTTCATTTGCCTTGTCTGCTAATAGCTTAACGCGGGTCTCGGTTCTGGCAGTCTTGATGCCATAGGTAGCATAAGGGGGCGCTCGCAGAGTTTCCGCCCTCGCCGTTAGATGACGTTCTACGTCACACTTGCGGTATTACAGGACGTGCTACGTCCACCGCTATGGACGCGGGTGGCGCTGGTGAACACTCTCAAGGTTCGCTTACACGCAAAACATATATACCCACGAATGCAGCAGATTGGACAGCCGTCGCCGTAGCTCAGTTGGTAAGAGCACCGGACGCGATATTCGGAGGTCGTGGGTTCGGATTCCACCGGCGGCATGGTTGTTTTTTCTGCTGCTTTATAAGTGATTTTCTTTAAAACAAACGAATTGATTGGCACTAGATATTAAAAAAAAGAAACATTCCCCAATGCACCTTGATTTCGGTGACTGTTGTCTTCCTTAATATATATATATATAAATATATATATATATATATATATATATATATATATATATATATATATATATATATATATATATATATATAGTAACTGCACAGCTACCATTGTCCTCTATAATACCTTCTGTACAAGGTAATATGAGGCCTGAATTATTAGCAGTTGGGGATAAGAGTTAATTATGAATACCTAAATATTATTCGGTCCGCGGATGACATTGCTTCGCCCAGTCACTCACGAGATGAATTGCAAAGCATGATCAATGAGTTAGAAAGGCAGAGTAAAACGATGGGTGTAAAAATTAACATGCAGAAAACTAAACTAATGTCCAAGAACCTCGGAACAGAACAGCAGTTTATAATTGTAAGCAAGGTGCTGATAGTTGTGAGAGAAAACATCTATTTAGGGCATGTAGCGACTGCAGATCTTCATCACGAGTGAAAAATAGTTAAAAGAAAAAGAAAGGGCATTTGGCAGGTTCTCTCAGTTCATGAAAGGCAGTTTATCAACATCCCTAAAAAAAGTGTACAACCACTGTATCTTACCGGTACTCACTTGCGGGGTATAACCGCGGAAGCTAACGAAAAGGGTTCAGCTTCACTTAAGGACAACGCAGTGCGCTATGGAAAGAAAAATGGTAGGTGTAACTTTAAGAGGAAGGAAGAGTGCAGATTGGGAGAGGAAACAAACCCGGGTGGACGGTATCCGCGTCGAAGTCAAGAAAAAGAAATGAGCTTGGGCAGGGCTTTTAATGTGAATTCAAGATTACCGATGACCCTTAAGGGTAACGGAGTGGATTCCAACTGAAGGCAAGCGTAGCATGGGACGGAAGAAACCTTACTGGGCGGATATAATTCACAGGTTGGCTGGAATACAGCGGCCGCAGTTGGCACACGACAGGCTTAATTAAACATTCATGAGGCCTTTGCTTTGCAGTCAGTGCAATCAGGCTACTGCTGGTGATGACGATAATGAATACATTCGCTAGAAGCAGTTGGATCACCAATTTATTCGTCCCGCATAGTTATATCATGTCGGCGAATAGTCTTTCAATCTACAGACCAAATTATCCAACTCTCAGTCGCCGCTTTTCTCGCCCTGCCATTTCTTTTACAATGTTTCCTCTTCTTTACTAACTTAAAAGCCGTACACATTGCTTTGTTGATTTATCAGGTTTAACTTTCTAAAGCAACTCACGCAGCAGTTTCTTCTGTTCAACACAAAATGTTAGACGTTCAGCCCTCTTAAACAGTGTAATGACCATTCGTCCGCTGGTGCTATTTAGATGAAATTTGTATCTCAGTGAGCGCCATCCGGAGAGCTTAAGGGAAGTGACATCTCTGGCTCTGCTATTGACAGTGCTATAAAAGCACCTTCACGGGATGGCATTCATTCTATCTTCACTTAAAATAACCACTCTACTCGAAATTCAGATCAAGAGCAAGCTTTCTTTAAATGCCCGTCGCGTAATCTGAGCGCAATGTATCCTCAAAAATGACGCCCAAGGACTAGAAATTCTGCTGCAGGCCACGGGTTGTAAAAGAAATTTTGTCAGATTGTTCTCGACATGACTTCTCTTGCCGAAGTCATGCTTTAATATAAGAATAAATATGAGACCTAAAATATTAGCGTAGTGTTCGACGTAAAGCACTCGCTTGGTTTAAAGGCTAGCGTAACTCACTTTGTGCTGCTTCTACAAATCATAGTTCTTCTGATGATAAGTCTACTATCCTTTCCAAACTCTTCAACATTTTTCTGCTCTTTTCAGGGACAAAGTGCTCGGAGCGCTACGCCAGCGCGGTGAGTAAAAAATTCCTGCAACACATAACAACACTTTTTGCTAAACTCTACAATTAGAGAAAAGTTCCTAAGGCTTGACTTAACCTACTCGCAGTTGCTTCTCTCTACTCCTCCATAGTGCTTATAAGAATGAAATTTATTGCTGTAAATGAAAAGCGCATTTCAAGACAGCCCACATATCATGTCGGCCTCACTCGGTGTTGGCAAGGTTCATTCTGAACGGGCGGCCGTTATGGCCCTCTTCTCTAGACTGAGTTGGGCGCATGTCCTCCCTGGCTACTTCCGCGGGAACAAGAGCGGCAGCCATCAAATACTGCTTTCAAATATAGAAGAGTGCGGTGAGGGGCAATTTTGTACGATATTATAAGAATAATAAATGCCTGCGCAAAAATGATAGGACAAGACAGAGAAAAGAGTAGTTAGTGTGCGCTCGTCCTATGCGCTTCTTTTCTCTTGTTAGACAAGGAAAGTTGTTGGGAAAGTTGGTTACGATATGCCATGACTACAGTGCGACGAACGGGACATAGGACGCAATTGAGCGCTACGCGAGTGCGCTGAGTAAAAAACCGTTTTGTTTTTTTCCCTGCGCGTGTCCTTCTATTTCCCATTCGTCCGCTGTAGTCAATTAATTCTCTCTAGTCCCGTTCTTTTTCGCAGTTATTTATTGTTCTTACACTGCTTCCAAGCTGGACAAAGGGCCCGATTGTCCCCACCACTAATTTATGTGCCGCCGCGTTCAGCTAATTAAAGCGTTCGAGGAAGGCGACAAGCTCGGCGTCCCAAATCGGTTGCCTGCTTGATTTACCATAGAGCTCGCCTGCCCTGCTTCAGCGTTTCAGACACGTTGATAAACTAGGATGCACACAGATAGTTCTGTGCCTTTGGTGTCAGACGCCCCTTTTGTTTGTCTGGACCAAACCAGCTACGTTTCTTGACTATAGTGCCATCACGACTATAGTGGCCTGTTGGCGCGAACTATGATTGGAATACCTCGGAGCGTTATGATATCGGAATGATATTTAAAAATCTCAAAACCATTCGTACGCTAGCTTTCGGAAAAAAACATAGGTCGGTTTTACGTTAGCCCAAGGTTTTCATCCATGTGCGGCCTTACGCTCACCGCCGCTTTCCGTCGATGTTCGCCTTAAGCCGCCAATATTGAGACCTAAACGTACATCTAGATCATTTAAGCACGTCCTTGTGTATCGAGGCTTCCATGAAGTGGTTTTACATTTCAAGTTTTTTTACTTTAGGTGAGTGGACAACAAAACATACTGCACCAATTAAGGCCTGAGAACAAAGAGGAACAGCTTTCGAACATGTTGTCTTTGAACAACTGCACCTTCAGCCATTCTCTCCAAAGGGCAGGCGCTTTTCCTAATCACGGACATTAGTAGCTCTTCACAATCGACAGAAGTTGCAAAATTGGTGAAATTTCAAAAATTAGTGTGCGGGAATTCCACAGCAGAGTACTTTGGAAAGCTGAGTTACGTAAGCTCACAAGAACATGCGGCGGAGGGCCACATTTTATGTGGCTAAACCATGCCATTGATGACATTGAATAAAATTGCATTTGGCTCTTACGAACAGCACCATAAATATCGCGGAGGTCAATGATTTGTCGGCACGTGTGCTGAATTCGCACGGAGCAGTCCGCCAGGCTGAATGTGCATGAAGTCCCTTACGGCGCATCTATATCCCCTTAGCCGTATTCCTTACGCAGCTAGTTGCCAGACTCGAAAAGAAAAGCCCACAAATTGCGCCTACAAGGTTGACAGAGCGTGATGAATCTTTTTCATCGTCTTCGCTGCCCCGCCAGCGAGGACGAGAAAGACCGCTGAGAGTTTGCGCCGGGGTACACGCGCTGGGACGTTCTGGACTCCATCTTGGTTTATGGTGCGCTCATTAAAGCCCCCTCCTAACCGTCCAAGAGTTCAGTCTTTGGATGCCTGACCGTGGTCTAATCTCAACCGAGGGCATTGTTTATGTAACCAAGCAAAAACAAAAAGAATACCTTTGTTAATACCGCTTTAGGGCGCACCGACATGAAGTTCTCAAGCTCCTCAAACCTTCACTATATCTTATCTGTGTACTCGAGTGCCTGAAGATAAGTACCTAAAGGGAAAGTTCGTAAAACATTTTTACGTGAAAGCGTTAAAGGCCTCGGTCTCCAGACAATTCCCCGTGCTCGTTGTGAGCCAAAAATCAAGCTTTGGCACTACCTGCACAAGTAGGTGGCCCCGAGAGAGCAACCTAGAATGCAGATGGACCAACTAGGTCACCTGACCTTGCAGCGTAATCGCAGCCTGCCCATCAAATAGGGAGAAAACTGCCCACCTTGGCAGGTGGATGTTAAGTTAATGATTGGTCGCTCGTGAACAGAAACCTCTGTCGCACAAGGCCCACCGCTGGAAGCACCTGCCGGATACAAATTCGTGAATGTTTCGTTTCTAGTTTCGTGTTGTTATCCGCCATAATTTCACAAAGATTTTCTGAACACAGTTGAAGACACTTTGCGCATTAAAGGTGCCATTGTACGAAAGGAAGGCTTACCACTCCATAATTCAGCGTTCAGCCTCTCACATAACGCCGTCCTTAAAGCATTTCAGTCGAGTGGGGTAGACTTGAGTCAAGTTCTCCTCCACTCCTTCCTCCGTACTAATAAAAGACGCTTAGTTACGTGAAATGCCACCATATTTAGCGTCTCTTACGAGAAATAGTGGTCAATGCTACAATAGATATAAGTTTTATATCAACCGTGAAACATAAATTGTTACAATTATTTCGGGCTGTATAGAAAATTTAAAGGGTAATCCTGTCCATGCCATTTTTTTAATTGGTGGTAAAACCCCACGTACATCAGCATACTGCACGTGGCTGGTATTTTTGGTTTATAATCTTCATGAGGTACTGAAGCTTGAAAACTCATGAACGTGTTCAAGGCCTATGAGAGCTCAATAAAAATAAACTCATTTAAGTGGACTTCTACATCATGCCTACATTGGGAATGTCTCTGTGGATAAGTACGTTTCGTGCAAAAGGGCTGCTGTTATTTGTTTGTCTGTGTTTATGTAATGTAAGGTGCATCGCAGAGAACTGCCAATCTTCGTCTGCCTTCTGTCTCCCTACATTTTTTGACAGCTCACGTATTAGCATTTCCCGCCAAAGGCAGTGTGTGATTGGATTTCTGTTACATTTCAGAAAAACGATTACTTTTGCAGTCAACTAATACCCCGGGTTATCAAAAGGACATGCAGCGATTTCTGTTACAGATGCAAGTAAGAAATTTTTTTTCGAAAAGGTGGTAACATATTGGTGTTTTTATGAGCTCATCCTGTTGTTTATTTAAGGACTTCCCTTTTCAAAGCTCTCCCGTTCTTCAAGTCAGTGGTTACAGGGTTCTTCCGCTTTCAATTTTTATGCAATGCGACCACGACCATGACAAGTTTCTTCGCATCCATGGCGTATATCATGAGATTTATTGGTGCAGGTTGTAAATCACACAATGACAATCAATCGACATATATTTATTCAACCATGCATGGAAAGGCGGGCAGAAAATGAATGTTTTCCCCAATGATATCTTTAATATAACACCAGCAATAACACGACACACAAGACATCAACCTGAATAGCAGACACTACCGTGACGAACGATCTCCGACAAAAGTTTTGAAGAATGGATACTGGTATGGCGATATTATGAAAGTATTGAAAATATTGGACTATTCTTTTGTTATATAGCAGAATCTTTCTCTTAGGATGTTTCCATCGATGGCACCGAATACTTGCGGCTGGAACAGGAAACCAATGGGGAAGCTTTTGACGATAGCATAAACGTTGATAGAAAATCATACAAGACTGCCATTGCTGCTCAGCAGAT
This sequence comes from Amblyomma americanum, assembly GCA_030143305.2. Classification (NCBI taxonomy): domain Eukaryota; kingdom Metazoa; phylum Arthropoda; class Arachnida; order Ixodida; family Ixodidae; genus Amblyomma; species Amblyomma americanum. The sequence continues at coordinate 12,467 of JARKHS020026456.1, read as the reverse complement.
AGATTGATTGTTATTGTAAAATCTTAAATAATATGAAAAAATTGCTTTCATACACGATTTCCCCTTCAAAAAAACTTGTCTCCAGAATTTTTGGGTATGTATGCTTAAACAGATACGGTTAAATTTTCTTTCTTCCCTCGCACAATATCTGCCTGGAACGATGCGTTGCTGACCGATATATAGTATGATAAAAAATTGTGTAATTTTGTGCTTGCTTGTTCAAGATTTGTTCATTAATGTATTTTACATACCGTATTACCCCTCCTCGTGGACCCAAGGGTCCGCAGTATGTACTAAATTAAATAAATATATTAAACAATAATAGTGTTTTTCTACCGCGGCTGCACGTAGATTGGCTAGCGGAAAATGCCAGTTAATGGCTGAAATAAACTCAACAGGTACATAGGGACAGAAGGTCTTGCTATCAATATCAGTTTTAAATGAAGGAAATACGTTTTAATATGAAACCATCATGACATTTAAGGGAAAAATAAACATTACTTAAGTTGTAATAATATATCGTTAATACAGTGCAGCTACTCAATTTAAATTCTTGTGCCTTGCTAACGATACAAAATTTTCTTCCAACGGAAGATGTTCGACAGAGATCTCCATGTTCGGAAGGCGAAGTAAAAAACGAGGACTCCGACTAAAGGTTCATGAGAGAAAGAACGTTGCGGCATTGATTCGGCATCTAATTTCGGTATTTACTCTGTGGGAGCAAGAGATGGGCTTTCATGCCTACTATTTGGCAGACTGCTTTTTTACAGTGAGGTGGCCGCCGCATGAATCACAAGAGACAGAATGTAGGAAAAATGGGTGATCGCTGGGGCGCCGCCATGTAAGCCACATGAGTAGGGTGCTAACAATGAGACGTCTGGGGTTGCAGGGGGGGGGGGGGGGGTCGGACTCTTCGGCAACCCGATGGTCGCGTACATACACTCTATAGAAGAGAGCCTTCGGAATGGCTCACATTTCCGCTACGAATCCGTAATAAATTTAAAATTGCGGTATGTGTCTCAGCAACGCGTGCCGTCCTAGTGCGTTTTAAATCATTGCCATTAGTACAATTCCGTTATTTATTTCTTTGCATCATGTGCCTGGAGGGCTTTATAGCTTTGGCTACCGTGCAGATATATTGGAATGAGGCCGAGGTGTAAACAGTACAAAAGGGGCACAAATAAAGTATCATGTACAAAAGTATACACACTGCATTGCACATAAATTATTTTACTTTTGCTGGGTACTGTAACCTTTTTTTTGACATTGGCGCTGTTAAAGTTAGAGCTGCTGTGCGTATTTCTGTCGGTATGCCAAAACTGACGAACTTTGATTCCTCCAAAACACCATCTAATGGTGGCAATTCTTTGCTTTGCAGGAACGTTCGAGGAAAACGCTATCCGCGGTGTAACAGGAGTTTATAGCATATCTCACGTCAACAAGACAGAAGAATGCTTCGTTATTGCATCTAATGGCCTCCTAGGTAAGGAGGGGCTGCCGGAAAGTTTGGTGACTGTATTAGTTTCACACACACTGACTCGATACAGGAGCTCCCAAGGCACTGCCAGTTGCTGACTGGAAGATGCGTATTGAAAGAAGCAGCAAGCGAAGATGAGATGGTATAGACTTTTTCCATCTGACATCGTGTTATGAAACGTTTGCTATTCTTTCGCTGCTCTAGTCATGAACGTTCAATTTGCCGATATAAGCAATATTACTTTTTTCTAAACGAAGAGCAGTTATACGAAGATAAGAACACTGCTTACGAATGCCCACACAGAAAGGAAAAAGCTCCACGCAGAACACAAAACTGTGCCCGCCCGGTAAGTGAGTGGGATGTGGTGATATCTACGCCCTCTCTAAGCGGTAGCGGTGGCAACAGTGACTGATAAGATCTGGGGCAATTTTTTAAACTATCAGTTGGAAAGTACCACAAAACGTGCTCACAATGTCGTGCATATTCATTTAAATAGGATATCCCCTGCTCTCCAACCCGCAGAGTAAACTACGATCTAATATAAAAAGTGTAAGGCAATAAGATTCAGCACGCTTGCAATAGTACTATTTTGTATTATCTTAACACCGAGAAGGTTGTTTTCTTTTTTAAGAAAAAAATTGTTGAAAGGCAATTCCAGGGATCTTGTAATGTCGAGTATGTACGCAAGTGGCACGTGCCCTTTTCTAAAATATAGCGTACAAAGCTCGTTATTAAATGTACGCAGCATACAGGCACAATAGCCATGAACTACGCTGCCATGTTCGAGAGATGCGTGGCTAAGCATTCCAGATGCTCCCATAATATTTCAAACACAGTCATGCCCAGATACTGCTGGTTCCTAAAATGATGAGGGATATTACCTTCGCTTAATTTAACTGAATTTTTTTTATTTGAAAAGATTTCAATGTAAATGTGTAACTCTTTTCAAACATGAAAAACGAAGCCTAAATATTTCTTCACCATTTAAATCTCTGCTAGTGCAATGCAGTTATTATTTCCTAACGTGATCTGAATTGTTTCACGACAAGTGATTGCGCAATCATCACCGCATGTTGACATCAGCTAAGAACAGCGCATCTCTCAATGTACACCAAAGCTGCTCGACCACCGTGTGCATAGAAAGTTTCTAAAGTATGTCTGTATCTCACCGTTTCACTCCCCCTTTTAGGCGTTCCCTAACGTGAAATCCACACCGACAATATAGGTGACTATAAATTATCTTACTTTGGCATTACCTCTTCGTTTCTTCGTTCTTCGTTGAAGGCCCGCGATGACGCAGAGGTAGAACAAACGCCTTCCGTGCAAGAGGACTTCGGTTCGAATCCAGGAGCCAAGCAGTTCCTCAGAGAATAAAAAACCCCGCAAGTTGATGAAATTTCATAACCAGGCCTGATCTGGATGACCCCAATCGACAGCGCACTTCCTCACGAGAAATGAATTGGACACCCTGGTGCAGTAACTGGCCACAGCCTCTTATCAAAAACAAAAAATTACCCCCCCCCCCCCGCTCTTATTCACAAGCAGCAGCGGAACAACTGACGAAGGCGGTGGAGAAACATGTGGTGCAGTGGCTGGCGCTAGAAGGCTGTGACTCCAAACAAACCACTATTGGAAACTGTACTTGACAATGCTTATCGCTAGTACCTTATGCAGTGAGACAAGTCGAGGGGAGTTTTTGGTCAAACTCATCGTTGTCGGCATTATCAACCTGACTACGCGCACTGCTGCGAAAATGCCTGTCACATAACTCCCAGTTAACCCCGTCCTGTGCCCGCCGCGGTCACCTTATCCCCGCAAAACTTCTTGACCTGATCCGCGCGCCTACCTTTCTATTGCTCCTGCTAGACCTACCTTCTCCTGGAACCCAGTCCGTCACTTTAACGACCATCGGCTACCTTGGCTTTTCAGTATATACCGTTCGGAAGCCCCTTTCATCGTGATTTCAACAACAATGAAATGAAAATGAAAACAAGGTTTGAAGGAAATGAAATGACGCAGTAACTCTGTGACATATTCGGTGGAGATGAAAACCACGCAGTAAGGGAAGCAATAAAAGAGCAAAGTGAAAGAAGAAAGATGTTCATAGTTAATTTATTGGCTCCTTCGCCGCACGTGCGCAAGGGCATCTGCGGCGAAAGAGCGCCATGCCACAAGGTATTTTCGTTTGCTCAAGGTAGTGTAAAAGACATTTTCTAAGCATTTCATCCTATATAAACCGAGAACAAGGCCAGGGAAAGGTTGTACCCATTATATCACCGGTGGGCACACGGCAGCGCTGAGGGTCGAACCCCGTACCTCCTGCATGCGAGGAAAGTGCTCAACCACTAGGCCACCACTGCGGAGAAAGAAGAAAGGAAGAGGTGCCGTAGTGGTGGTCGAAATTAATACCGGAGACCTTTTTTTCCTCTGGTATTAATTTCGACCACCTGCCACTTGGGAACCTTTAACGCGCACTGACATCGCACAGCACACGGGCGGACGCCTTTTGTGTTTCATTTTCATCGGAAATCGGCCGCCGTGGTCGGGTTTGAACTCGGGTACTCCGCGTTCGAATCCTACCGCGGCGGCCGCGTTGCCAGTACTCGTCGTTTTTTTCCTCGACCCAATCTGCTCCCTTTCTGTTCCAAATTTTACATCTATTATTTTAATTTCCAAAGCATGCTAAGCTGTCCTCAATTTAAGCGTAATCCCTTTCGTTAGCCCAGTGTTTCTGCCCCATATATGAGTACCGATACGATACCGTTGATTAACATATTTCCTTTTGAGATATGTTTAAACAGCAACCAATTCACTGAGAGAACATGTCAAAAACTCTCTGCCCCATTCTTATTTTAGTAGTTATTTCACTGCCGTGGACCGTATCTGCGGAGACTGCCTGCTCTAAGTGGACGTATTCCCTCACGACTTTCAGCGCCTCGCTGCCACTTCTAAACTGCTCTTACGATCCATGACTTTTAAACATTAACGCATTTTTCGGCATATACTCCGAAATTTTTTCGACATTCGCACGGGTAAATGTTGCTTTGAAATAAAATCATTGCATATAGCCCGAAGGGATTACTTTCGCGGAAAATAAGTTTTTAGATTGCCCGCAAATGTTTAAAGGAAGTACCTCACAACCGCGCACCTAGCCAAATTATAGCTTTTAGACATACTAAGTCCGTTCTCTATAGTCTGGAAAAAAGGGTACATTAACCTCCGGCGTCCACCTTTCAGCTGTGCCTGTCCAAGATGCTTTGCAACTATTCCCGTTAGTTACTTAGAATGGGATGTTGTCATAAATCCTACAATACAAATTTATTATTCATTACCACTTCCCCTCAGCTTTTTCCAGTCATAGTCTCTGAATGCCTCCTGTAAACAAGCGTCGAATGGCACTGGAGAGATTGTGTCTCCGTGCATGACACCGTGCCTTATTGGAAGTTAATTGTTGTCTTCAGAGAAGACTATCGTGACTGTGCAGACGTCATAGGTATCTGTCAGTAATTTTTACAAACCTAACCTACACACTTTTTCGGCCGCTGGCCGCGGTGATCGTTGGCGGTGAGGCCTCCAAGGCACTTCACCGCTTCTTTTGAACTTCTGGCTTGCACGATAGGCTGTGACTTTAACGAACGCTGACTTTTCATAGTGACTCTCCTTTCTCTTTAATTTTTGATCTCCTCACCCATTTACCCCCGTGCAGGGTAGGAAACCGATTGTCATTCTGGTCAACCCCTCTGTCTTCCTTCTTCTTCCTCCTCCTCCTACGCCCTGATTTCGTAATGCCTGGATGACCGAAGAGGTTTCGACTGAAACGAATGCTTGCTGGTAATCTATGAAGGCTTTTAGAGTGGTCGGTAAAATTGTGAGCATTTTTATGGCCTGATTTATAGTGTGAATATAATTAATGTTTAGTAGTGTGACGTCGAGTAGCCTTAAGCTTTTTACCGCCAAATCAACCTGCGAACAACTTGCCAAAACCACACGTTTTTGATTTTGCAAATTTTTTTACGTAATTATAATTCTGAAAATATATTACTTGAATAGTTTCCGGTAAAAATTACCACAAAACCTTATAAAGAATTCATATTTAACGTGCACTACCGCTCACGTCTTCATTGTCATCGTCGGCGTCGCTCTAGTCCGCATCTGAAGCCGCCTCACACTCGCACATAGAGTCATTGTCAGAAAAAAAATTCTAGGCGGTCAGCAGCGGTGCTGTCAGAACTGCTCCAAGGAGCAGCTCTCTTTCTCGGGACGCCATCGCCACCGGCATTCTTCATGTGTGAATCCATTATGAAATGAATGTTCAGGTTTAAAGCACGCGCTAAAGGCGGAAGCGCGTTTTTCCACCGAAAACAATTGCCATTTAGCGTTGAAAATGAAAAAAATTCAAAATTGGTTTTTGGGAAAAGGAAATGGCGCAGTATCTGTATCACATACCGGCGGACACCTGACCCGCGCTATAAGGGAAGGGATAAAGGACGGATAGAAAGAAGAAAGTATGGAAGAAGTGCCGCAATGGAGGGCTCCGGAACAATTTCGACTACCTGGGCATCATTACCGTGCACTGAAATTGCACAGCACACGGGCGCCTTTGCGTTTGGACTCCATCGAAATGCAGCCGCCGGGGACGGATTCGAACCCGGGATCTCCGTATTAGTAGCCAAGCGCCCTAACCAGTTGAAAAATGCAATCAACGCAACTGCCATCCGTAACTGATATCTAGGGGTGGGAGCAGTGCAAAATCGTGGTAGACGAATGTGACTCATCACTGACGATATCGGTTCAATCTCCGATGACCAGTACAGCTCGAGGATTGCGGTTAAAGGGTTAACGCAACCCTTCCTAGTAAGTTGCTTGATTTACGTCAATGGTTGCTCAGATTCCGTTAGGGATAACCTTACTAAAAACATCGTTGGTAAGGGACAGTCATACGGACGGTATTCAAATTGTCAAGTCCTTGACGCCACCTTTCCAAAGGAATCAGAAAATTAAAGCATTGTTTCCAGATTCCGGTATGCTCGAAATCATGAACCATTGAGTGTCCAGGCTGGACAATTTTTCTGTTAGAATCCCCCCCCCCGCGTCCTTTAACAGATATGCTGCAATCTTATCCTCAACAGATGTTTTCCTCCTTTTCATTGCTCCTAACGCTTCCTCACTTCTTACCCTGCCTGTGGGATGTCCAATTGCAGGGCAATACGTTCTCTCTCATTACCACCCTGAATGCACTGACTACTGCAAATATAAATGCAGAACACTTCGGCTACTTTAAAGGTCTTATCCATGTCCCTAGTGAGAGCGCCCTGCCTGTCTCATACCCAAACACCTTACCTTTGCCTGTGCATAGTTTACTCTTGTCCGCTTTTTAGTTGAATCTATTCTTAGGAGCATGCTTGACTCTACGCGTTATCTAATTTCTTATGTTGGTGACATTGACCTTTAGATTGGAGCTCTCAGGCGCCTGCTCATGACTTCCGCGTCGTAGTCGTAGTCGGTGTAACCGGTTGTCAATGTATCAAAGCGAAACGCCATCTCCAAGGTGGCTGCCATGGGAAGATCAGGGAGGGTGGCTAGCAGCGTGACATGCCAGCAGCCAGGCGTGAAGTGCTTCCCCCAAATTTTGCATTCCCGGCCAACATAATCATCTTTCAATTATTTAATAGCTTTGATTCTCTGCCAATTCTATTCTCTGTAAACGGCGTTCGGATTCGTGCTTTGGGGTTATTCAAGGTAGTCATTGCCGCGCCCGCCCTGCAGCAGCGCAGTGACGAGGAGCGGTGAAGACTGCAGCGCAGGCTTCGCAGACATTCTGGCGGGGCATGTGTGCCACGCAGTGAGGATATTTGTTGGACGTCGCTCTGTGCATTAGTTGCAATCATTTGTTGAACCACAGCGGCGGGGATAATCGGGTTTTAAAAATAAAAAAAAACAGTTTGATTGTTCCCAACAGCAAGCTGCAGATGTTTAATAGCAATCAGGTGCCTATTTGTAATGCGTACAAAATTAACTTTTGTAAGGAAGAGGACGAGCATACGCGCGAGCCGCGTGGCCATCGCCTGGTGCACGCTCCTGGCTGGACTAGCTGACCTCGGACTGCTGTTGGTCCTGCTCCCGTTAAGAAGCTTCTCCGAATAAACCCCACCTTACAATTGGTGCAGGTGCCGGGTAATATCCTCTCGTCCTTGAACTCCGCGACCGAACGCTACCCCCTACCGCGATGCCTTCGGATGCCAACAACCAAGCCGTACAAGTGAGCCCGGCCGCCGTCATCTGTGCTGGGTCTCTCCGCCAGCGAGACCCCGCTACCTTCAGCGGCACGGACGACCATGATGTTGAGGATTGGCTCACATCGTATGAGCGGGTGAGCGCATACAACAAGTGGGACGCGGAAACCAAGCTGAACAATCTGATTTTCTATCTGACAGGCGTTGCGAATCTGTGGTATCGGAACCACGAGGCGGACATTACATCATGGTCCGTTTTCAAGGCAACCTTCTCAGGGGTACTCGGCCGCCCGGCGGTCAGAAATCTCCGTGCCGAACAGCGCTTGCGTGCACGGTCGCAGCAGGTTGGAGAGCTCTTCACGACTTACATCGAGGATGTCGTCGACCTGTAGGAGGGTGATTGCACAGATGTCCGAAGCCGACAAGATCAGGCATATTCTCAAGGACATCGATTACGCCGGCTTTCAGATGTTGTTGGCGCGAGACCTGCGCACAGTCGCGGAGGTTGTCGCCTTATGTCAGAGCTTCGACGAATTACGCAAGCAGAGGTCTCTGAAACGCGAACACCCCTATCGAAAAATCTCATATGGATGCATATGTGTCTCGTATGAATTTATATGTGTCTAGTTTGTGGTCATACGAGTTGATATGTGTCCAATATGTGTTTCGTATGGGCTGATATGTGTCCCTAGTATCCCTCGTATGGGTTTATATGTGTCCTTCGTATCCCTCGTATGGGCTGATATGTGTCATTCGTATGCCTCGTATGGGCATATGTGTCCTTCGTATCCCTCGTATGGGCATATGTGTCCCTCGTATGCCTCTATGGGCTGATACGTGTCTATCGTATCAGTTGTTTGAGCCGAAATATGGATTTCGTATCACCCGAATGGGCCGATGTGTCTTTCGTATCACTCATTTGAGGCAAATGCAGCTCTCGTATCACTCATATGGGTGAACTGCGTGTCTCAGTGAGCTGATATTGTCACGAACCCGAAGACGACAAAGTTGGCAGTGGCGTGCACGGAGCGCTCGCGCTAGGCCCATTGCCATTAAATCATTCCATCGCCATCTGTTATGTAGTACTGTCTTCACCTGCTTGCCGTCGCGTAACATTTGGCGTGAGGTGCGGAGTTCATCCCCATCCTGGTCCTGGAGCTTCGGTGTCCTGCATGTGCCGTGGTCGTCGGTCGTGTGTTCCTGCCCGCACCGCCCGGTTGTGCCCCAGCCCGCCAGACCATGCAGAACCGACCATGCCCCGGCCAGAAGACACGACAACTTGACGACGCCGCCGCTACTCGAACCTATGACCCCACCGACCCTAGAAGTCGCCAACATATTCGAACACAGCCCCTGCCCATGCCGTTCGGTGTGTTCATGGGCCTCGGCCGTCGGCTCAAGGTGACCTAGCTAGCTACGGCCCGGAAGCTTCTTGGACCAGCGCTCATCTGATCATCATCTGTTCATCGCTTTCATCGTGACGGCAAACCCTGCATCTTCTTCTCTTCTGTGTTCATCCGTCCTGTCACGCTAATCGTCACGCACTGCGTTTCGTCTTCACTGCCGGTCTTTCAGTTCGCGCGATCGGGACGATCGCTCGGCAGCCCCGGGTAGTGTCACGGACTCGAAGACGACAAAGTGGGCAGTGGCGCGGCACGGAGCTCTCGCGCTAGGCCCACTGCCATTAAATCATTCCATCGCCATCTGTTATGTAGTACTCTTCACCATGCTTGCCGTCACGTAACAATATCTGTCTTTTATAAGGCTCGACGTATGAAATTAAATGGATAACATTTCATCTTGTCTTTCACGCGGTGCACTTGAGCTCATAATTAAAGAACACAGGTGATCAAATTAGATCCCTCTAACGTGGTGGGATGTTAAATCCCAAGTATAGTACCATTTTACGCTGTATCAGCTTAGCACATGAATGGACAAGCATATGGCATTCCAATACTGTCCTGTTTCAAAGCTACATCTCAGCTGAAGTGCACACATTCAAAAAAAAGTTTAGAACACCCTCAGGAAAAGTAAAATTAAGCCAAGGACACCATCTAAAACATAATAGATAATGAGGCCACAAAACATTGGTCCATGGGATAAATGACTCAAGTAGCTTCCAATAATAAGGAAGTGACTATACAGATGCAAAAATTTCCCATACATATATCCCAAGCTTGAGAGGTGTGTTGAGTAATTTGCCTTCTTGTCTATAACATGCTAATTACTGAAAGTGAAAGATATTATTATAAACGAAGCTTCAGATGTCTTTTTTCACAGGTGTAATTCATTTTTTGATATCGTCCTCCACTTACACTGATGCCCTTGCATCATCGATGCATTATTCTTGTTTACATGCTCTCAGAGAAGAATGAGGCTGATGGCCCCAACTGGACACTAAAGATCTTCAAATGTTTCTTCAGCTACGGTATAGCCAGTAGCTACAAGGCACCAGGTCAGAACTATTGGTGGGTGATGCAGAACATCCCGAAACTGCAGCTTATTCAACACGGCGGTATTGCCACCTAACTTGTTGTCATGCCAAGCATTGTCACATTAAATGATGGATTTTTTTAGGACAAACTTTAAGAAAAAGTGCACGGTCCTTCAGCACCCTCAAGTTCAAGAATGCCCACAATAACCGTCTGCTTAATGTGACAATCATCACAAATAAATTCATCCACATGTGCCACGAGCTCAGATGCGAGATGCAGACAGTGGGCATCCACTGCACTCCTCGTCTTTCACACTCAACACAGCTGGATCTTGCATGTACGTACAGTTTGTACCCACCTTCTGACTGGAAACATAACATACCCATTACCATAAATTGGACTCATTCGATGGTGGATAATGATAGGGAGAACACCTTCTGCCATCCAAAATTTGGTTTCGAAAAACTGTTATAACCGTACACTGATGTATACTAACACTTTCCTTGTGACTACTTCAATATCAGTGGTGCCATGTGCAAAATGAAAATATGAAAAGTGGGAACATCAAACTTTCTTTTCATTGTAACGTCTTTCCCTTTCACGAGGTGATAAATGTGTTACAGACCAGGAGGTAAAAAATATACTGATCTCCCCTCGTATAAACAGAATCCACCAATACCATCTGTTTAATGAAACAAACCTACATAATACACAAAAACACTACATATATACTATATCATGGAACAAGAGTAAGAGTTTTGTACACAGACCACACGAACAACACAGCAGCAAGTGACATACAATATTAGTTACATTTCTCCATATTTACTATACTCAAATACAACTTAAGAATGAAGTGGCAGATGCCTCTCAAAGGACCAGGCATTGTAATGAGCATGGAGGAGGAGGACACAACCAGCAGTGCATGAGAGTTTTGATGATGACGATGAGATGTGAGCCCGTTAACAGGCCAATGTGATCCATTAAACGTCTGCGTATACAAGCCGAGCACATCGAGCACTGCCACAATGAGATTAGCAATAATGAGAATGACAATGTCTCTAATGAGCTATTGTAGACGCCATGGTAGAGGGCTCCAGATTAACTTCAACTGCATATGCGCTGACAAAGCACAGCAAAGAGGCGTGTTTTCCACTTCACCTATATCAACATGTGGCTGCTCTCGCCTGGATTTGACTCAGCTTCCTTGGGCATAGACCACAATGGAGTGAATAAATGTCCATCCAAACAACTGTGACGTGACAACTAAAGAACTGAATATGGACAGGTAATGACAAAAAGAAAAGTGGGCCATATATGCCCTCTTCACTGTGTGAACATGTCGCCCATCTGAAAACAAACATAAAAATAAAAAGACATGAAGTGTCACCTGCTGAAGAAATAAACAGCCGAAACACTAGTACACCTTCATTCACAGAAATGGAGCTACCTGTCACAAGGCAACGGGTGTGGTAGGCATGCAGCAACCGAATTATATAGTGTGCGCCATCCTGATTGTCTCAGGTTGTCGTACCTTCCATGCAAACAACTTGCGAAGGGAATTATAGAGAAGCATTTGCCACTTCATTCTTGAGTTGTATTCAACTATAGTTTACACAACACACAAAAGAAAATACTGCTTCTCAAAGGAACACTAAGGACATGTCCACATAATTTCTGTTCTTAGTAAAAATATGTTGCATTGGCCCTTTCTAACCATTCTGTTATTCTGTTAACCATTCTATTTACTAGGGCCGCCTACCCGTGTGTGTTTTTTTTCTTGCAGAAATGAAGGGTTTATTTGAGATATGTCAATAAAAGAATTCCAAAAAGTTCCTATAGTTAGACGAAAGCTATATATTCGGAAAAAAACAATCCGATATGCACTGCAAACTGCCTTCAAAAATCTTTCCTGACCGAATGCTTCGTCGGAGCGAACATCTCTCAGGACACCTCGGGCGTTTTAAACTTGTTTACCAATAGACATCGGCTTTGCGACCAATATCAGATATTCAATATGCAAGATATACCCACTCCAGCGGGCTGATCACGTATCTATAGGGCCGCCTACCCGTGTGTGTTTTTTTTCTTGCAGAAATGAAGGTTTTATTTGAGATATGTCCATAAAAGAATTCCAAAAAGTTCCTATAGTTCGATGAAAGCTATATATTCGGAAAAAAACAATCCGGTATACACTGCGAACTGCCTTCAAAGATCTTGCCTGACCGAATGCTTTGTCGGATCGAACATCTCTCAAAACACCTCGGACGTTTCAAACTTGTTTACCAATAGACATCGGCTGTGCGACCAATATCAGATATA